>JABUQX010006075.1:25000-36089 GCA_015478945.1 Trachelipus rathkii
GCTATGGGCGATAGTTAGAGGATCAAGAGCGCTTTCGCTTTTTTCGAATAGGTGGACATGTGCGTGCCTTCAACACTGAAGAAAGTGCTAGTTATTAAGACAATAGAGAATATATTGAACGAGGGGTGGTGTCAGCAACGTAAACACATTCCCTCAAAACTCGGTTTTTTTTCCAACCCTGTGTTAAACATTGCTAAACTGGATAATACCCGAGTAAATATAAATCACATTTTGAAGCCATGAGAAGGAGCGTCTAGGGAAAATTTTTTGAAAACAAAAAAAGTTTATTCTTATCGCAAATCGAATCTACATACAATTTTAAAACCTGACAAGAAATATTTTATAAATTCGTAAATTAAGTTAACGGTTAACGGATGTAGGAAAATTTTTAACTCGTTAATAGTCCGTTACTTCTTTTTGAAATTAACGAAAGCTTAAAAGTTAACGAAAAATTAACGAGTTAATTAACGGATTAACGCTTAAACGCGTTACATGCCACCGTTTGTATATAATAAAATATATATTAATATATATATATATATATATATATATATATATATATATATATTATATATATATATATATATTATATATATATATATAATATGATATATATATATATATATATAATATACTAATATATTATATATATATATATTATATATGTTTATATATATAAGATGATATAATATATATATATAATTAAAATATATATATTATAATATATATATATATATATTTTAATATATATATATATAATTTTAATAATATTTAGTATATAATGTATATAAGTATATGTATTTAATAATATATATAGTATATATAATATATATATATATATATATATATATATATATATATATATATATAATATATATATATTAAAGAATACATATAAATGTTTGTATATATTATATTTTATATTTATTAAATATAATATATATATATATATATATATATATATATATATATATATATATATATATATATATATATATATATATATATATATAATATATATTATATATAATAATATATATAATATACATATATATAGATATATAAATAACATTTTTGATTTCAGCAAGCAATTTCATCGAGGAAACTTTAAAAAAATATATTTTATTCTAATATTTATTAATAACACCTTAAATATTAGTATAATCTTAGGGCTGACGGCGTACATTCTCTTTAACCTTCCATTTCGGAAGTAGTACGAGAGCAAGAGTTACCAAATATTGTTTTTTTTTTTATTATGCTCTGGAGAAAGTGTTAATTTTTCTTTTTATTTCTTTTTTAGGGGATTAGAGCCGATTTAGGGACAGAGGTTGGACGAAGTCCCCCCCGTCGTCCCCCGGTAGGCCGAGAAACCCCGACTCTGCCCATCTTTGTGGTTTATCCTTGGGGTATCTTTTAGTTAAAAAAATCGACATTTGGCAACATTGAAGTTCACTCGTAGTGATGGAGCTCCTATGTCTCCTGATTAATAAAATTTCATTTATTTTCCTGTAGCTGTTATAGTTTTTTTTGTTCATGCAAGTAGTAATGGAAGGGATTGACGTCCTCCAGCGAATTCTCAAAAAGTATAAGAGATATCGGTCTGAAACTTGGAATATAATCTAATGAAGTATTAAGCTCGATAGACGCGAAATTTCAAGTCGCTAGGATGTATATAGGGGGTACCTTCCCCCAAGAGCGAACGCAAAATATTGCGCTTACTCCCTTGTTGCTGCTTCCGAGCGAACGAAGATTAGGCCTAAATCAAGTTTCGGGTCGAGTTTGATGACGTAATCTCGTCATAGACGAGATTACTTACCCCTGCGTCCCCCCTTATTGGGTGAACGCTGCCCCCTAAAAATTAAATTGATCGTAGAAGTCTGAAATTTGGATACGAAGAATCGATCGGAAGGGAATTGATTCTGAGTCGAAAACGATTCCACTAAGGAATTGTTTTTTACGCACTACGACTCCGACTCCGGCTCCGGTTCCAACTCCGAACGCAGGCCAGCCTTTCGACTTCGATTCCGACACCGACTCAGCCAACGCGAATGACTCTTGTTCAGCCTCTTAAGTTTTTTCTTATTTTTATTTTTATTATTATTATTATTATTATTATTATTATTATTATTATTATTATTATTATTATTATTATTATTATTATTATTATTATTATTATTATTATTATTATTATTATATTATCATTATTATATGAAATGATTTTTAGGCTCCGGCTCCGGCTCACCCTATGGCTCCGATATATATCTACAATGGTTAGAGTTAACCTATCGGGTTAAAATTTGGAGGAGGGTTAGATGGTGACGTATCCTCGTCGTAGACGTGGTTACGTCCCCGTGCGCCGCCCCCAAAGGGGGCCCCCCTTAAAAAATCGAAATGTTCGTAGAAGGCTGAAATTTGGTGAGAGGGTTAAGAGTTGAATTTCTAGAAAGAATTGGTATCGGAATATGAGAAGTTGACATCGGCATTGGGGCTGGAGCCGGTGCGGTGCTGAATTAATAAACATTCATGTAACAACAAAATTTTTGTGCTTATATAGGATATCGAACCCGTAGATCTCAAATATAATGGTTATAAGACCGTATAGGGTGTCTAGGACCCCCTACAGAGGGGTGCCGACTGAAAAAAAGAGCACAGAGTGCAAAACAGAGGTCGAAGGAGGAAGGAAGAAGGATGAATAAGGAAGGAAAGAATGGAGAAGGAGTCTGACTCAGACGAGTAGGAGTTTTACAGCGCACCGGTCTGGCTCCAATGGCGGTGCCGAAGCTTATTACAATATCTGTTGTAATAATGCAATAATTGGTGTTTTATTAAGGTTATTGGTCTGTGGAATTTCTGAAAATATTGGTTTCAGAAACAAAAAAAAAATAAATAAATAAATAAATAAATAAATAAATAAAATTTCTTATTCTTTTTATGTTTATTACTTACAAATTTAAGTTTTTACATACCCTAAAGCAGCAAGTCAGTAAATCAGTAAATCAAACAGCCCTCCTCACCCCTTCCGTGATCTATTGACCTATTAATCTATTGATCTAATATTCTTCGGTCATATTTTTTACTAAAATTGTCACGTTTTACATACCCTAAAGCAGTAAATCTGTAAATCAAACTACCATACAACCACCCTCCTTCCCAGTCTTGATCTTTTGATCTATTGATCTATTGATCTATTGACCTATTGATTCAAGTCATATTTTTACTAAAATTGTAACGTTTTACATACCCTAAAGCAGTTAATCAGTAAATCAGTAAATTAAGCCACCATCCCGCCACCCTCCTGTCCATCCTTGATCTATTGATATATTGATCTATTGATCTATTGTTGCAGGTCACATTTCGAGTATCACCATGGAAAAAAATAACATAAAATCAAGTTCTTTATACAAAGATCAATCAATATATGTTGACGTAACAAAGTTTCCACATTTATAAAAAGCTAACATAGCACCATCTGAACTAAGAATGTAACCCACAACGACATACCTGACACAACTTAAGCAAGAATAAACTGTTAACTTTAACAAAGTTCCATACTTAACAACAGTAAAAGTAACTAAAAATTCATACAAAAACGTAACTTATTCGCACCATGTCAAACGTATCTCTAACATAACAACGTTAATTGTACATTAACACGGTAATATTTAACAAGAATTTACCATAACCTTGTCTAATTATCATACAGATCAGCGAAAGTATGCTAACGTAACAAAGTTTTCACATTAATAAAGCCAACATAGCATTACCAGAACAAGGAATATAATATACAACGACAATCCTGACACATCTTAAGCAAGAATAAACTGCTAACATTAACCAAGGTCCAAACTTATCAAACAGTAATAGTAACTAACAAGACATACAAAAACAACTCCCATTCACAATTTTCCAAACATATCAACAACATGACAATGTTAATTTTACATTAACATAGTAATATTTAACAAAAAAAATTATCATTAACCTTACCTAACCATCCATAATACCTAACGGGTAAGCACACAAGTATAAGTTTTCCCTCTCTTAAAGCTAACTATGAAATAACATACTGTATCACACAAATCAGCGAATAAACAGCTATCATTAACAACTTACCAATAAAGCGAACATACGAAGGAAGTAAAACAAGTTTTCATTTTATAACATATAATTTTCATTGAAAAGAGCGTTATATAAAATACATAAAAACATATAAATACATAAATAACATAAGTTTACTTAAATATAATTAATTCATTCTTCTAGAGAACATCGGATTCAACATAACTTTGGGTAGTTCTATAATATCCTCTCTAAAGATTCAACACCGCTTTGAAAGGATGTAAGTATAAATGCTTCAGCAACATTAAACCATTTTTCGGCATATTTTGATTCAACAGCACTCATTCTCTCTTACAAGAGAGAAGTAACTCATCCAAGCTGATAGTTATTAACGCACTCCTGTATACTGCATTATACGGGAAACCACATGTTCGTGTGTAAATATCATAGACTACACCATGTGCTATATGTAATTAAGTCCTCAAGTTTGTCAACATCGTTAAGATGCGATGTTAATTTCGTTTTTTAATTTTAAGCAATGCTGTAATATTTTCAGTTGTTCGAACTGTGAAACCTATACACGTACGCCAGAAGGTCACACAATCGATGGGTTTCCAGTAGTTGCGTACATCAGGTTTTAATATTGTCACACACGAGAACACAACGTTCTATTCTATTAGAACTCTTATCGCGTCTTCCAGTTAGATATTTACTAAGTGTCGATCCATCCGATAACATACACTTATCCTCTACCCATGCTGTCTCGATGTCGATAATCTTGATGATCCATCAGCACAAATGAATAAGGGTCTATTATTTGATCCTCTGGCAGGAATACAAAGCAATTGTATGTTCGCCCATTCGGTTTACGATTAAACATAAATGACACATTGTTGGGGATAACGAAACTCCTCGTGAAGATATCAACAACAAGCGTAGAGATGCCGAGAGATGTCATCGGGCATTACCCCTCCGAAGGAGGGGTTAGGCTTCAGCCCTTTGGGATGAGGCCCAAAACTGCCGCTTACACCCTTCGGGGTGATCCCCATCTCAGGATTCACTCTTTCAAGGGGCGCATTCCCTTGGGTTCTCTCTCGTGAGGTGATGTGCTGCTTTAGATACTGTTGGTTAATAAAAACTGTTTATTCGTAAGTTAGGCACGTTATGTTAAATATTACTATGACAATGTGGAATTAACTGATTTGTTAGAGAAATGATGAGTTTTGTAAGATATTACTGTGTTAACTGACGATGATGTGTTAGAAACGTGAGCCTAGGTTAAGTTTTTGTTGAGTAATGCTAGGTTTTGCCCGAGAATTTTGCTAATGTCTACGTTTATTTATAGTTCAATGATGTTTTACGCGAAACGAGTGAGAACTTTGCAATGATAGATCATTGTCGTTCTTTTTCAAGATGCTGGTAATCTTTGATCAGATTGGTCACTTTGTTAAGGGATTTTGTTAGATAATAGTGTTTACCTGTTGTTGATATGCGCGAAAAGTGGAACATATCGAGTATTGTATGACCTGTTAGCTATTTTACCTTTGATAAGTAGGGAATTTTCAGGATGTTAGCGGATTATTCATAGCTAGGTATGTTACGGTTTGCATTTGGTACTTAAATATTCCTAGTTCAGGTATGATATGTTTAGCTTTATTGATGCTAATTTTGTTGCGTAAGCCATATTTTCGTAGGTCGGTATATAAGAACTTTTCCCCTTTTTATATTATTTTAATCCAAAATGAGTACTTCGAAATATGACTTGAATAAGTAGTTTCAATAGATCTTATGCGGCGTGGCGTGGTAGGGGCTTGCATGAATGGGGTTTGTTTGGATACTGATTACTGTGATTTACTGCTTTAAAATCAGTACTATACGTTTTAACTGTGATATTTTATTCAAAGAACTTATTTTTATGTTATGTCAGGATAAAAAATATTTATTTTTATGTTATGTTTGCAATTATTCGCTGGAGATTATGATATTTAGACGATGTTATGATTAATTTTTGTTAAATATTACGAAGTTGATGTAAAAAATTGGTTACGTTAGCGTTATATTCGTTGTCAGTGTGATGATTAGACAGGGTTATGCTAAATTATTATTATTATTATTATTATTTTATTATATTATATTAATATTATTATTATATTTTATTTATATATTATTTATTATATTATTATTATTATTATGATATTCAATTATTATTATTATTATTATTATTATTATTATTATTATTATTATTATTATTATTATTATTATTATTATTATTATTATTATTATTATTATTATTATTATTATTATTATTATTATTAATTATTATTACTTATTATTTTATTATTATTATTATATTACCTTTTTATTTTTCCTGCTTCGAATTGTTTATTGTCTCTTAGTATACCATATATTAAATAGTGAACCTGCTATTGTTATTGTTGTTGTTGTTGTCTAATGAGAATATATACCCTTTTGAACTGATATGGTTCGTTCGTGCGTCGTATTCTTGTTTACTTTCTTCTGATTGGTTGAAAGAAAAAATCTCATTACATCTAAGGATTGGTTTATACACTTATTTTCATCAGTAGTATATTTTCGGCTGTGCCTATACGATGACATCTTCCGGCATCTCTACGCTTGTTGTTGTATCTTCACGAGGAGTTTTTGTTATCCCAACAATGTGTTTTATGTTTAATCGTAACCGGAATGGCGAACGCTACATTGCTTGTATTCCCCTGCCAGAGATCAATATAGACCTATTCATTTCTGCTGATGGATTCATCAAGATTATCGACATCGCAACAGCATGGGTAGAGGATAAGTGTATGTTATCCGATGGATCGACGCTTAGTGAAATATCTAACTGGGAAGACCGCGTAAGAGGTTCTAATATAATAGACGTTGTGTTCTCGTCGCGTGTTGACAATATTAAAACCCTTGATGTACGCAACTATTGGAAACCGCATCAATTGTGTCACCTCTTGCCGGTACGTTGTATACGTTTTCACAGTTCAGCATCTGAAAATATTACAGGCCATTGCTTAAAAATAAAAAAACGAATTACACATCGCATCTTAAGTTTATGTTGAACATACTTGAGCGCTTAATATATATAGCCACTGGTGTAATCCTATGATATTTAGCAACCGGAAACATGTGTTTTCGCGTATAATGCAATATACAGGAGTGCGTTAACTATCAGCTTGGATGAGTTTACTTCTCTCTTGTATAGAGAGAATGAAGTGCTGTTGAATCTAAAATATGCCGAAAAATGCTTTGGTGTTGCTGAAGGCATCTATACTTACATCCTTGTCAAGGGTGTTTGAATCTTTAGAGAGATAATAGAACTGTAACCCAAGTTATTTGAATCCTATGTTTTCTGGTTAGATCGAATTAATATATTTAAATAAACTTATGTTTTAATGTATTTATATGTTTTTATGTTTTTATTTATATAACGCTCTTTTTCAATGAAAAATTAAATGTTATAAAAATGAAAAACTTTTAAACCCATGTTTCGCTTTAATGGCTAATGTTTTGTTAATGATAGCTGTTTATTCGTCTGGTTGTTGTGTGATAAGTATGTTATTTTCATAGTTTAGCTTTACAGAGGGTAAAACTTTACTTTGTTTGTCTATACCCTTTAGGTATTATGATGGTTAGGTAAGGTTATGATATTTTTTTTTGTTAAATATTACTATGTAATGTAATTACATGTCATGGTTTGGTTGATTATTGATAAAGTGTCATGGATATGTTTTTGTAATGTCCTTGTTAGTTACTTACTGTTGATAAGTTGGACCTTTGTTAATGTTAGCAGTTTAAATTCTTGCTAAGATGTGTCAGGATTGTCATTGTATATTATATTCCTAGTTCTGGTAATGCTATGTTGGCTTTATTAAGGGCATGATCCAATATTTGGCTGGGGCTGGTCCCCGTTTTCGGCCCCACCTAAAAATGGACATAAAATTCGGATTTTCAGCCGATTTTGGACTATATAAACACCAAAATGTAGCTTTTTTTGCCCTCTATAAACGTTGTTTTTCCTGTGTTTTCTGTGACTGTAAGTCATTCTTTCTATTTCAAATTTTCAAAATCCCAACGTGTTTTTGAACATTTTTCATATCAACTTTCAGATTTTTTGCGAAATGACTTTCAAAGCTTGAAAAAGCATAATGGTCATTACCTACTAGTCCCACTGATTACATTTCCCGAAATTTTTTAGTTTTGTGCTTCACGTTGTCCAATTTTCCAAACCCATTTTTTTTTTAATTTGAAAAGTGAAAAATTGACTATTTTTTTTTTCTACCCATCCGATCAACATCAAATTTTCAGGGCTTGAATAGTCGGGCAACATATATTTTTCATCCATAAATTATTTTATTGTATGCATTAGTTTTGGATTTGTTTTGGAACAAATTAACTAAAATAAAAAATTTTTGAAAATTTTTTAAAAATTTTCTATTGAGTATACAAAAAAATTAGGGCATGGATTTCGCAAAATGACCTTGACCACCTACCTGACCTTTTCTGACCGTTTTACCCCACCTGACCTATACCGACCTTGACCTTGACCATCCTGGACCTCTTTGGGCCTTGACCTTGACTGACCTGACCTTGACTGACCTTGACTTTTTTTGACCTTGACCTTTTCGACCTTGATTTTTTTACCTTGACTTTTTTTTACCTTGACCTTTTTTGACCTTGACCTTTTTTGACCTTGACCTTTTTTGACCTTGACCTTTTTTGGCAACCCTAATTTTTTGGCAGCCCTAATTTTTGGCAACCCTAATTTTTTGGCAACCCTAATTTTTTGGCAACCCTAATTTTTTGGCAACCCTAATTTTTTC
This sequence comes from Trachelipus rathkii, assembly GCA_015478945.1. Taxonomy (NCBI): domain Eukaryota; kingdom Metazoa; phylum Arthropoda; class Malacostraca; order Isopoda; family Trachelipodidae; genus Trachelipus; species Trachelipus rathkii. The sequence continues at coordinate 33,907 of JABUQX010006075.1, forward strand.
GGCAACCCTAATTTTTGCAACCCTTCGAAGAAGGGTTGCGCCAAACGGTTGCGTAAGCAACCGTTGTACGTATTGCCCCCCTATTTTGCGCCCCCCCTAATTTTTTCGACAATGGGTCAATTTTTGCCCCACGGTAATTTTTTGATCTTCATTTAGGGCTTAGCCCTATTTTTTGACTGTCCTTAACCTTTTTGTTTGCCCTTTGCTCCAAAATTAGACAGATACATGGTCAATTTGAACCCACGTTAATTTTTTGTCCTCCATGGTCAATTTTGACCCACGGTATTTTTTGTCTTCCTTTAGGGCTTAGCCCTTTTTTGATGTCTTTAACATTGTTTGACCATGATATTTAGGCCTTGACCTTGCCAGATACCATGGGTCATTTTTGGCCAACGCCAATTTTTTGCCCATCGTGGCCACCCGTCACATACTTTCGTTCCTAACTTGAAACGCATGCTATGGATCTATCCTAACTTGAACACCTACACACACCACACACACACACACACACACACAACACACACACACACACACACACACACACACACACACAAACACCAACTTATACAACTTCACTATGAAACTTATACACACATTCACTATGAAACTTATACACACATTACTATGACACTTACACTCACCATAGATACTTTGCACTTAAAAAATTTAACTTCTAAATTAATTTTAAAATTTTAATGTGAAACTTTGTTAGCGTTAGCATACTTTCCGCTGCTCTGTATGTAATAATTAGAACACGGTTTGGGTAATATTCTTGTTTAAATACTTACTTGTTAATGTACAATTAACATTTGTTATGTTAGAGATACGTTTGAATATGGTGTGAATAATTACGTTTTTGTTAATTTTTAGTTACTTTTAACTGTTGTTTACTATGGAACTTTGTTAAATGTTAACAAGTTTTATTCTTGTTTAAGGTGTGTCGGTATGTCGTGTGGGTTAAATTCTTAGTTCAGATGGTGCTATGTTAGCTTTTTATTAATGTAGACACTTTGTTACATCAACATATATTGATTCATCTTTGTAAAAAGAACTTGATTTTATGTTATGTTTATCCATGGTGATACTCGAAATGTGACCAGAAACAATAGATCAATAGATCAAGGATGGACAGGAGGGTGGTTGAATGGTAGTTTGATTTACTGATTTACTGCTTTAAGGGTAGGTAAAGTGACAATTTAGTAAAAATTATACTTGAAACAATAAGATCAATAGATAAATAAGATAATAGATCACGGAAGGGGTGAGAAGGGTGGTTTGATTTACTGATTTACTGATTTAACTGCTTTAGGGTATGTAAAAACGTAAATTGTAAGTTATAAACATAAAAGAATAGAAATTTTATTTATTTATTTATTTATTTATTTATTTATTTTTTAATTTTTTTTATGGTTCTGAAACCATTATTTTCGAAATCCACAGATCTAATAACATATATAAAGACACCAATATTGTAATCATTACACAAATGATTTAATAACTTCGGCACCGATCGAGCCAGCAACCGGTGCAGGCTGAAACTCCTACTCGTTGAGCGATCCTTCTCATTTTTTTTCCTTCTTTTCATGCTTCATACCTTTTCTCCTTCCTCTTCACTCCTGTTTTTGCACTCTGTGCTCTTTTTCAGTCATGACCCCCCTCTGTGGGGGGTCCCAGACACCTATACGGTCTTATAACCATTATTTTCGTGATCTAAGGGTTCGATAACCTATATAAGCACACTAATATTGGTTGGTTATACGAATGTTTTTAACTCAGCCACGCACCTGCTCCAGCACCGGTGGTGATGCCAAACTTTCTCATATTCCGATACAATCTTTCTAGAATATTCAACTCTTAATCTTCTCGCCAAATTTTCAAGGCCTCTACGAACATTTCGATTTTTTAAGGGGGGCCTCCTTCGGGGGCGCAACGGGGACGTAACTCGTCTACTGACGAGGATACGCTTCACCATCTAAGCCTCCTCAATTTTAAAACCCGATACGATTAACTACCATTGAAGATTATTATCGAGCCATAGGTGAGCCCGCAGCCGAGCCGAGCTGAAAGTCATTTCATAATAATAATAATAATATACTAATAATAATAATAATATAATAATAATAATATAAAATAATAATTATAATATATAATAATAATAATAATAATAATAATAATGAATACAT
>JABUQX010006076.1:0-17500 GCA_015478945.1 Trachelipus rathkii
GAAGAATAATATAGAGAGAGAAATATAATATATATATAATACTATATTTTATATATAATATTATTAATATATATTAATATTAATATTATATATATATATTATATTATATATATTAATATATATAAATAATATATAATATATATATATATGTATAATTAATATATTTTATAATTATATATATTTATATATATAATTAATAATTATATAATATATGAAATTCGCCGTACTCTCATTAGCAAGATTTAGAAAACGCTGGTTCAAATCCTCCTGACGTATGTAAACTGTACTATGAGTTAATTAGTATATTATCTTCCTGGGGGTCAAAATATAGGAAATTTAAAACTCGGACAACTGCGAAACATATAACTTGGGGTGCGTTACAGGATTATTTGGATTATTGGAGCCGATTAGTACCTTTAAAAAGATTCGGTTTTACCTACTAGTCCTTACTCACGTGTTACCTAAACTCTTAGAGAATGAGAGATAAACACAAGTTAAAAGGAAAGTTTTAATATTAATATAGTAATATATATATATATATATATATATATATATATAATTATATTATATTATATTAATTATAATTATATATATATAATATTTAGTTTTATATATATATTATATAATATATATTTAATAAATTAATATAATATATATATATATATATATAATTATATATTAAATATAATATTAACCAGTATGGTTTATGTACACTTATTAAAATTTCATTATCTGGTTGTAAACTTAAATGCCGAAATTTATCATTATCCGAAGTTGACAAATGCCCATAAAAATTTTCTTTGTGAAAGCAAAGGAGAGGATCGAGAGATCTAACAAGTAAGTTCTCAATTATCATTACTATTATAGTATCACTTAATATTGAAAGTCACATTGAAAATAAAAGTTAATAATTTTGGAATTTTTATATATTTTAAATTTGAAAAAAATGTATTAAATTTGAATATACATTGGTTCTTGAATATTTAGTTCATAATATGTTTATTATGCTAAAAATTACAGATGATTACAATAAGTTTAATCTTTAATGTAAATAGCGAATCTTTAGAAAGGAATTAAGTACCTTTGAAAGATTAGATTGCTAATGAGGGATTTGGCTGGTATGTAAAGGAAGAGGTCTTTGAAAAGGAATGTGAGAATAAAAGATAAGTTGAATAGTGTAATTAAGGTAACAGAAAATAGGACGCTATGAATAGAATTAGTTTGGATTGATTGAGCAAATTGTAGAATCAAAGTATCATAAATGTGTATAGTTTCTAAATACTTATATAGTTTTGACATGTATCTGACTGAAAGTAGGATACGGAATTAATTGAACTGATAGTTTAGTATGAATAGGTAAATATGTATATTTTAAGTTGGGATATAGAAAAGTATACTGGATGACGTAAGTAGGTCCTTAGTAAATCATCAAAGGGACTAAAGATATCATTGAACCTGTAAATACTTATATAGTGAATTAACATGATAGAGTATGTTTTGTTACCTAATATAGTTATATTATATATATATGAATGTTCTATACTATTTTTGGTGAAAGTATGGTGTGGAATGATAGGTATAGATCAAAAGGTTTAGTATATAATTAGCTATATATAATCTAGAATAATGGATTAATCTACAGAAATTGTGATTAAGGTGTAAGAAGATACTTATAAATAATTTAAGGAATAATAAAGTTTTAAGAATCTTTTATTACTATTAAGAAGAAATATTCTATGTATATTGAAACTGTTAAAAGAATAGGTTTGGACACCATGAGATAGAACAGAATGGATGTATAAATAGATGTGAGTTGACGTGAGCTTAGAGCGGATATTTTGCTTGTGTTACAATAACATTGAGCACCTACAGGGTACAATAGGATAAATGGTGTAGTCTATGTTACTGTTTTGGATCTATTTGTATTTTCTTTCCGAATTAAATTTTGTCATTTATTTTCTATTCTACCTAGCTATTATTTTATTATTCCGGTAATCAATAGCACGTATACCAATTATTTATATTCTTACCCCTTAAACTATGGAGCTAATCAAAAGTGGAAAGACAAAAATGAATACGTATAATGTAAATTATTGAAATATACGAATAGCTGATGAGAATATATATTAGATTGGAAGATTGTGTTTATCACTAGATATGATTAATATAAGTCATTATGTATATAGATTTTGAAAAATGTAAGGTGAAAATAATTAAGATATCTACTCTAATGTAAACTCTTTATGGATGTGCACATGGAGCAAATGTGGATATTATTATGGCGTAGTTATTTAGAGAGCCGATGAAATGCAAATGGGTATTATTATATTAGCATTTATCGATTTGAGAGACCTTAAAGGTATATAAATATATAATTTCAAGCTTTTATGCATGATGTACTAGAGTATATTATCTGTAATGAAAGGTTAAAGCAGTTTAGATTATACTAAATTGTGTATATAAAGTTAGTTATGATTTTTGTGATTTATCGGCTTTCTAAATATTTATGGAAATTGATAACGTTTAACACAACTTCACATTATATATTTATTAGAGCAGATATCGATTAACTTTAATTACAAGAATAAGCGATTTATTCGAGGGAGAAATTAACTCGAGGTTATTATTATGAGATAAGTGTGGAACTTATTACGTGCCAAAAAATATTAGATTTTTTAATTACATATTCATTAAGAATAAACGTGCTAATTATTTACTGAGGTAATTAATAATTATAAATATAAGTTTTATTTACAAATTATTTAATATTGAAAACAAATCTTACGAATGAGCATTGCTGGGTTTTCTTTTACAAATGAATGCATGGCATTTAGTTTTCTCTGCCTCATTCTATGATTTTACTCAAACACTATTATATTATATTAATATTATATATATATATTATATATATAATTATATATATATATATTATATATATATATAATATATATTATAATATACCTCACAACCCTATTTACCTATCTATCCCCTATCTAATCCTCCACCACATTTGCGCTTCGCACCTTGTCGTGGGTTCGTGGTTTTCTCAAAAAAGAGGGACAGTATTGAGAATAGACCTGTAAATCGCTTATATAATCTGTCCAATATAAAATTAATTTGCTAATTTCTTTTAAAAAAAATTAATATATTATAATTAAATTTAAAATTAATATTTAAAAAGGAAATCGAGTTGAAATTTGTATATCATATCTATTTGTTGGAGCAATATAATTATTTAAATCAATACACTTTATTATATAAATCCTTGTAGTATTATCCCCCATAATTATAAAGTCCTTTCTCCATCGTAAAGCATTATAATAGCTAAGATTATATATATAGCGTGATGATAATCTTACACTTTGCCCATATGGTGTTTATTTACTAAGAAAGTGTATAATCCTTTTATAAATTTATAAAGAAACACGAGCTATCTAGCTATTTTGGAGATTGATATGTTACAATAGGAATGGTTATTATAAAACTATTCAAATATAGTTTCATCAATTCTATTTTATTTTTTACATTATAATAACGTTCCCATCCTCACCAGATAAATATGTGGTCTGTAACTTTGTATAGCCCTGTGCGGCTGTAGACCTTATCATATAGTTCTACCTGGTCCTGCAAAGAAACATACATACTTGGAGATCCTAGATGCACCCTCTATAGAGAACGTTTAATATATTCGTAGTGTTTCGCTTTAATTGTGAGATTTCCATTATGCTTATGTAAATGTCATTTGGAGAAGAGATGTGTATATAACTTTTACCAGGGTTCATCTCCATAGTTAGTATTAGTGTCGCATGTGGAAATTGTAATGCGACCACTATTACTCAGTGTGGAGAGCATAAGCAATCTTCTCTCGGCCACAGTGATATATATGAACCATCGAAAGTTCGCCTATACCTACTTCAACTCTATGGCATGCTATGCTACAGTAAAAATACTCGAGCCTCTTCTATGTTGTCAATTAGAAGATCTACATAAAATAATAATGGCGATGGATACGCATAGTGAGAGTTACTAGAGGATGGCAAGGATGCTATGATAAAAGGATAGAGTAGGACCTTGGAGTTAGCTAGACACCTGATACGCCCCCTCGCGATACACTATGCACGAAGAAATGAATCTACGAGATGACCCTGAACATCGCGGTCGAATTATCTCATTTCTCTGGGTAAAAATTAGCAGGTCTACATGGTAGCTGGCAGGATCCACACTTGTCTCTAGGAATCCAGATGGGTATGACTCAACCAAAGGTAACCAGTTTAGTTTATTATAGGGTATAATGCTATTACGAAATTGATATAAATATAGAGAAATACGGTGAGTGATGATTGGATAAAGTGTATAAGTTAAGAAAGTATTGTATGAATAGGGTAGTATATAAGGTAATAGCTCCCGTGTCAATTAAATTCTTGGTAAGTTGTATATAAGAAGGATCACTTAAAGTGTTTGAAGTGCCTTAAGATGTTCTATAGAGCTCAAATGAGGGGTATGTGTACCTATTCATTAAATGTACAGATATATAGAAACTAGGTCTTAGAAATTAAAGAAATGAGTATTAATAATCTAAAGTAATTAATGTGTTTCTGAGTGAGAGTATATGAGACTCAATCTTAAGGTGTGTTAGGCTTATGTTGAGATCGATATATGGATTGTGATAGTGTGTGTAATATTTAAATGTCAAATGGACTACCAATTTCAGTGGGTATTGTGCTAATGGCCGTTGTTTGAAGTAAGAGAAGAGTTATAAATTTAGACAGTGTGAGATTAATGAGAGACGAGTAGGCTACACTTTTCGTAGATAATGGTTTAGTCGATATGTAGTTGTTAGGAATAATGGAGATAGGATGATAAGTTACGGTGTGTGAGATTGAAATTAAAGCATTAGATACGGCAGTGATTATTAGTTGATGATTCGGTGATGTGTTTGTTTGAGAGTGGAAAATTGTAGTGGCACGGAGTAAATCGCGCTTGAGAACTGTGGAGCACGCGTGAAGGATAGGGGTCGGAGAGGTCATTTAAAGAGAGGAATGACCAATATTTCTGGATGGTCAATGGAAAGTGGGTTTTGGGCAAAAAGGCGAGAAGAAGGTCTATAAACTTAGACGCTGAGGATGAGAACATTTCGCGTTGTGTTAATCTATTGCACCCACTGAATGTAGTTTATAGGTATATGTTGTTTTTCTAGGGATTATCAAGTTACACAAGTTAAGGGGGAATTAACCCACTTGAATGAGATGCCACATACTCATGTTGAGGTTATCGGAAGTATATATGGTTCTCTAGCTTCCTCTGCTATGATATATGCCTGCTATGGAAAGCGGTTGGGATTTGTACTTATCTGACTCTTTACCGCGAAGGCTTCTCTCGCACACTTATCAATTCTTTACGGTATATAAAACCTTCGAAAATAACAACAACAAAAATAAACAAGCAAGGATGAGAGCGCCTCGGTAGCCAGCTTTCTATTCCCCTTTATCACGCACTTACCAGTTCTCTATAGTTAATTGACTACATACAAAGACTATTGGAGAATATACCGGAGGTCGGTGACTATACCTACTCATTACAGGGATGGCCTATTTCTCAATGGTCTTTATTCTACTCACTCACTATCTATTATTTGGGTTACGAGTGATAGAAGAGATATACATATATGATTATGAGTATGAGAGATTCTAGAGATAGAGGAGTGACATACTATGTTAAAATGATTGAGAGAGTGGAATGGATACACCTTGCTATGATATAGTTTTAATTTAAATATATTTTTTATATATATGATTATTAAATTTGTTATTATATTATCGGAGAGTTATTACAAATTCAGAGAAGAAATTCGTTTTAAAGATAAAGATTGAAGTTAACATAATTATATCACAACAACATTCTCACACATTTGCAAATAAGGTTAATAGAACAACTTAAATTAATATATATTATATATAAATATTATATTCATCACTGAACAATTGTTAATTAATATTCATCTATATAGAAACTAATTATCTTAATATAAATTTATACATAGAGGGATATTTCACAGAATAAGTTATCATAAAAAGGAAGTTAAATGACAGATCTTTCTAACAATGTTCTTATAGACATTATCTTGGATACATGATTAAGATATAATGATCACGTGAATTATAATCTCACAAGATAACAATTCTCAAACTCCTGGGGGATGGTTACAAATAGGAATCACATCGTCAGGTAAATACACATAGGCGGACATTTCATGATTTCATTAAAATAGTCACATTCTCTTATTAGTAAAACTAATAAAATTGGTTTATCAATTTTGAGATAGTGAGTTGGAGATACAGAACATTTCGGTCAGACATTATTCACCAGATATAGACAAGGATTATCTAAAAAAATTAAAAGCAGTATACCGAAATTGTTTTATGTTATTTATATTGTTATTAAATCCGGTAATCTTTTATCCATGTTCGAATAACATTCTTGGAATCATTGAATTATAGCCAATAATCCTTTATTCGAAGCGCGAGACAATCGTTCCGACAGACTGAATCACTATTAATTATTCTCCTTGCGGGATTGATGCCTTAAAATGAAGAACATTCCTCTTTTTAGAAAGTCATATTTACAACATGTGCAGGTACATATTCTCAAGAATTCCCTGCATAGTATACACATCTCAGGAGGAAACAGGTATATGGCCAGTATAATACAATTTTGTGCAGATGAGGCCGGAGTAGAGGAATCAGAACCTATTTTATAATTTTATTTCTTTCTTATCGCCGCCTTGAGGAAATTTTTATAAGTAATTTCTATAATATTTCTACAATATAAATTTGTGCTATGTGTGAGTATAGAATTTTCAAACTCATTGCAAAATCACAATAGACGCATAAATGTGCTAATATATAGCTAATTATTATTAAAATCCTTAAACACAAAATTTATTATCTATTGAACCCTAGTTGATTTATAATTAACAGAAGGGTTAATATATTAATTATATTATGAAAGATGCCTATAAGTGGGATAGAATTGAGTGAATGTTCTTGACCAAGTAACAGAAAAAATATAAATCAACACAATTCTCGGATTAAATAAGAGAGCAAAAGAGATGACAAGAAAGAAGCTTCACTACAAGCCACTTAACCATATCTGTTCTCTCACAACAGAATACTCATAGCCTGCACTTCTGAATACTATAGAATGTTCCATATTGAGCTTATCTAGCGCGATGAAGAGTCTTGTTCTAAGAATGTCAAAAGACACTTAATCATTAGATTAAATATAAGAAAATATTCACAAAAAGAAAGTATTAATTATGCTTGGTAAAATCAGATAAAAGATCATTCACTGAGGTTTTTTTGATGGCATGAATATAATTATATAGTTAAAAATAAGTTGTTTGTCCACATAATCTTGCAGAGAAAGTCGCCAGGGAATTGTTTAAGCATGTCCTTATACTATACAACAAAGTGCCTTAATAGCCAAAGTGAGCGTCTTTCAGTAGAGTGTCATAGAATCTCAGTTTACGACGAAAAGAGAGACATTAATAACTCTTTTTATTCCCGAAATAAGGGCTCAGAAAGCTTTTTATGATATTTTGAATGACATTAAATTTAATCTTGATTGAAATTATTATATTATTATAATTCATAAGGCATTATAAAATCTATTAATAAACTTTTATCACGCAAAATGTTAAGTGGGAACGCTAATGGGATAAAAGAGAATTGGTGGGTAGTATAGCAAAACGAGGTTGGGTCCAAGCGTCCTGTACTCTGGTAACACGGGTATATATATATATTGTAATATATTATATTATATTATTTTTATATTAATATAATATGATATAATTATATATATATTAATTATATTATATAATAAATATAATAATATTAATTATATATATATATTTCAAAGTTTTACTAGGTTAATATATATAATATGAGCCTACTTATACTATCTATTTTGAGGAATATATAGGAAACTATCTCTTATGTAAATTTATTCTAACCCTTAAAAGGATATATATAATATAGTATATATATTATATACCGGGAATGACCAAGTACAGTGTGGCGATAACACTGGGACTACAAAAGCGGCCTAATCATATCCGCTATCCTTGCTACACTTAACTTGACAATATATATCTAAACAGCGGAATAAGTGATTTTAAAAACTCTCCTAGCCATTCCGCGATAGTGGAATAAAAATCATCTATATGCTAGCTTCACCTATATATATATATTAATAGTATATATTATATATAATATATATTAAAATAATGATTATATATATATATTAAATATATATATATATATATATATAATATATATTTATAATTATATAATATATATTATATAATTTTTTAATATTATATATATATATATAAATATATATATAATATATATTTAATATTAATTAATATTATAATAATATATTATATTATAAATATATATATATAAATAATATATAATTTTAAATATTATTATTAAAATGAATTATAATTATTAATAATTATATATAATATATAATATAAATATATATATATAATATATATATAATATATGCTTGCCTATAGGATACACTGCCTATAGACCAGGAGAGGCTACCTATTCCCAAGGGATATTATAAATTTTATTATATTAAATTAATATAATATATATTATATATATTTATATATATATACTTAATTTTATTATATATATTAATATATTAATATATATATATAATATTATATATTATATAATATAAATATATAATATATAATATAATAATATTATATAATATATATATATATAATTGTGATAAAATTTTAATCGGTTAGAGAGATGATGAAGTTGAATGGAAGTGGAAGAGATGAGATTAAAAGAGAGAGAAGGATTGCCCTATTTTAAGCAGATACTAATATTATTTAGTAACTTTTTTAAATTAAAACTTTTAATAACTTAAAAAAATAGTTTATTATTATAGAAGTATATAAACTGTAAAGACATTTTATTACTAATATATAATAGGGTATATTATATGAGTGATACTTATATAACCATATATACTAAATTTATAATCTTAAAAATAGTAAATATTATCTTAATAGAAATACTCATTATACATATATAATGAAATAAGCGCTATAATCCCATATTATTCTTATATAACACTATCCAATGTATGTCGATTGATAATATGATCTATCAAAATCTCTAAATCATTGGAGTAGTAATCATTATAATGTCTGATTCAACTATTTAATGAAAATTCGATTATTAAGGTTTTAAAAAATCTATTGATATTATAGATTTCATTGTTTCATCTACTAAGTATATTATCTATTAAAATATTACCAAAATTAGAACGCACTCCACACTGACTAGTTTAGGGTATCAAACAGCGTAGATAATGAGTGTTGACTTATACTAGATATCGGTTATAATATTTATTTATATTTTATATTTTTATATTTACATATAATTATTTGTCATTAATATACTCTTAATAACTCATTATATTCTGTATCGGATCCACATGACTTATTTCCTTGAGAGTGATACAACACGAAACGTATTCACTATAATTTTTATATGTTAAATACCTAGTAATTATTGATATATGAGCCAGGCTCAAGACATTACTTAACATTATCTTTTAAGAAAACTCGTCCATGATTATTCAGAAATCAACAAATATATATAATATTAATCATAATATATATTATAATATATATATTATTATAATATAATATTATATATTAATATAAAATATATATATGTATATCATATATATAATATTATTTATATATATATATTATACTATATTATAATAATATTAATATAATAATTAATTAAATAATATATATAATATTAATAAACTATAAATAATATAATAACTTCCCATTAAACTACATTAGAATTAATAACAATAAAATAATTAATTAGTAAGTATTTTTTTACTCCTCATAATATATTTAAAAACGAGTTAATTTTTGTTCTTTAATATAGCAAATTTTCACATAAATTTCCTGAACGAAAAATTGGAATGATTTCACTAAAAGAAAGTATAGCCAATATATATATATACGTGACTGGATCTTAGAAGTCAACTTCTGTTGTATGTAAAAGAATAATCGTCGCACATAATTTTTAAATATATCAAAGATAAAAAAATACTATCGCACACACTTATTTCTGCCTCACACATACACCAAACCAGCAAGACACACACCTACGACACACACAGGTTACCAACAGCCATACCAAATATTAGGAATAGATACCAACTCATGCTATCTCACCAGAAAGCCTGAGCTCACACTACTATATATTAGCTCTTAGGAGATAATCGAGTTTTCCACATCATGATAGTATCGATAGAAAGGGAATTGATATATATAAGAGAAGTAATCGAGGTATATATATAATCATAATATATATATTAACACTATGGGGGATAGTCCGAGAAGCGGAGTTACATACCCCAGAAGGAGGTGCTTATATATGCCATTGTGTCCCTGGGAAATGTGATACAAATCTTTGAGTATGTCATAGTGGGCGTTATGTCCTGTCGCCATACTCCTATTCCGTACCCCTTATGTTTAGAATCTATATTTTTTATTACTCCGAGGTTAGTGTTTGGAGTTAATGGGGGAAGGCCAGCCATGATCTGCTCCGGGACGAGCCAATTTATAGGCCATTCGTGTACAGCGGGTGAAAGGACAAGTAGTGAGGAGTTTAATCGTAATACTAGGTGAGAGCAGCAGAAAAGTCTCATTCGCTTTAGCGGACCCCCTGGTAAACCCATTTAGGTGAGAGGTTGTTAGATAATTTGTTACCTGGGTCAACAGACCAGAAATGGCGGCCTAAAGCTCATGGGACAGGGCGAGGACCCTCACTAGTCGAGTATATAATTCTGTTTAACGTATCGTGAAGGGTTCATCCTTTGGCCCAGGGGTGGCCACAAACCAATGCCCCCAATACAATAGCACTAGCCCTGCTCATGTTTCTTTGTGTCTACATGAGATACTATTGGGCATACCATGTACCTATTGACTCTCTAGGCCCTCGGGTGCACCGGAAACTCAGAGTGTGATAATAATCTGCTTGTTCGCACTTCGTAAAGGAATGCATTTCACATGGGTTCACATTATACATTGGGACGCAACTGGTGATGCACCTTGTTTCGGTTTCGCGGGGCTGCATTTTCAGTCACAAGGCTGGGTCGTCGCAGGGTTCCCGAGGAGACTTGGACACTCACTCCTCTCCTACGGAAAGATAAACATGGGCTGCGGCGTTTAATTGGAATTCTCCAGGGCTGAAGGTCTAATTCTGTAGCACATATCCTGCACGACGGTCGCCACCCAAACCAACTATCTCAAACAAACTTTCATTTATTCTCTCATTTTTACATCCCACGATTGTTGGAGTTGGCACGATCACACGGAAGAAATGCTCAGACTCTCCCGCGTCATATGTAACGATTTCATTGGATATGTCCGTTGGATTAATGTTTTTTAGTGAGTCTAAAAAATTCTTCCACTCAGAAAACACCTGATAAGGCAATTCGGTACCCCTAAAGAGGCGGGTCTCGTATTTTGTGTGAATTTTGTAATTTTTTTTGGAGCTTGGTAGAACAAATTCTATGACAGTTTGGGAGCGGTGAACTCAATTGGATCTTATGGTGAGGATCATGTCATTCCACAGACTTCAATTATTAGGTTCTTCAAACTATGCAATAAGAGTTGTCTATAATTTAACACTAGGGTAAACAAGATGAGTAGGTACAGGGCTTCGCTGTTATCCTGTCAAGTCATAAAAAGTTACGCTGCTTTAGCGCGAAAGGGTTCGTAAGGGTTTTAAGTTTTCCGTGGACACTGACCGAATGAACTTAGGTGTGTCCCCGTTATTTATACGATTGTCACCAAGGCAGGGAACTGTTACATGTTGTGTGGCCGACCTCCATGCAAGAGCGCTCCAGTACCCCTTGACATATTTTCTAAAACAACGATGTGGCGTCTTAATCTAGCGGAGCGCGGGAGCGCGGATATCTATTCCTGCTGGGTTCCCACAGTTTCTGACAATAACCAAATATTGGCGACAATTGAGACCAGAGATGAAAATTTTATGGAGGGAGTATATAAAAACTCCAGGGACAGCTTACTTGAGGGCCGAGGGACGGGGCCGTGTCCACTATCCAATGTCTGTGAGAAGTATTATAACCTCTAAACGTATCTTGCGGAGGATCTTGGGGTCCCTCGACTTCACAAGAATACTCTAATTATTGGGTTGTTGAACTGTAGTGGCCTTATAATTTCTAATAACGTCGTGGATGTTTTTACGGTGAAAAAATGACACGCGCCTCGACTATCATTCTCGCCCATTTATGATGATACCAGTGTCTCATGCTGTGGGTCACGACTTGTCTCGCGGACAGCTCGAGCTGGTTTCTCTGCTGTCAAAAAGTCATTACTTAACTCTCTGGATTCGGGAGCACAGGACAGAGACAGACCGGAAACACACCTGTCGGTCGCGCACGCACTAATAATGGGTCACGGTTTTGTAAATTTTAAGAGGCATGGATCGTGGCAACGTCAGGAATTATAGTACCATTGTCTCTCTCTTTGTGCAAGACAGTTAACACATTAGACAAACCAATTTCTGTGCTATTTCTACCGCCTAGAGAAATTAGAAAAGTCGGAACATTCTTACTTTTTATAGTTCGTGAACTCTCATCCCTTTCACTTAACATGGGAGGGGATTGAACCAAGGTTGAAAGAGCGAAATTATTTACTAATTTTATAATATCAAGTGGATTTCAACAAATCTGGTGGCGAGACCTAATTGTAGATCAAAGGCTTTGTTGATGCCTGTAGATATTTCGCTTGTGATTCAGACAAAGTGATCGGGAAACATCGCCAATATTGGTGATCTTTAATGTTCGGACCATTGCCATCTTGATCGATCAAGTCTGGGGTTTGATACGCATGGAAACGCGTAAGGTACGTGTATTCCTAGTTCTTCAAAGGAACATCCAGGTATGTGGACATACTTGTTCATCTTAAAGACTAATGCAATTTATTGAGATCACAAATTCTAACGCGGAGGCCATAAAAGCCTTTCGCCTGACTAAGTTAGGAGACTTCAGTCAAGTATTTTTGTTTATACGACCTTGTATTATTGGGTAAATTCCATCATCACCTTAAATATGAATCTTAAAGTTCTCATTCACTTGATTCGCGATTGGAGTACGGATACGATGGAATA
This sequence comes from Trachelipus rathkii, assembly GCA_015478945.1. Classification (NCBI taxonomy): domain Eukaryota; kingdom Metazoa; phylum Arthropoda; class Malacostraca; order Isopoda; family Trachelipodidae; genus Trachelipus; species Trachelipus rathkii. Next base: position 13,257 of record JABUQX010006076.1, read on the forward strand.
TTGGGAATGTGTCTAAATGGTGAAAGAGAGATGTGGAGGGACAGCATTCTCGGGAGAGCTCTTTTACTTTAGGCTTTTGAGATTTTGGGGTAAGTAATGAATGCTTGTTTCCAAGATTGAGGCAGCGCCGTTATGGAGGGTTCCTTCCACTAAATGTTTTAAAGTTTGCCCCTCAAAGGATTTTCGACTCTGAGGAAGATTCCTTCTATGTTTGAGTCCAAGAGATAGAAGTGCTTTCCTTCACAAGACCGCATGTAAGTTTCACTATGTTCTAGCTTGAACATTAACAACTGACGAATTCAAGACATGTATTCTCTTCGGTCCCTTAATAGCTATGGAAGAACATTTTTCGCTTAACAAGGTGTCTTTGATTGGTTCTTCTCCCCTTACCCTACTCTCTTTATAGGGTATCATGTTGCCTAAAACTCACCGGCGGAAGAAGGCCGCGCGTTGTGGAGTTGTGGTCATAGGGGAGTTTCTCGACGCTTTGTTCTCTATTTTAAAATCGCTTTGTAATTAATCTCACCATGTTTCACCCTATAATCCGAGCGAGAGGTGTGCACCTTAAGTGCTTTGACGAAACCGCTCTTGGAATTCGCATTAACAATAATGGTTTTCTATATCGAAAATTAAATTGATCGAAATCGGTTCAGTAATTGTTTCCGTTTTTTGGAAGAAGATAGAGGCAATGTTCTCATTTACACATCTTTCCGCACGCCACTCATAAATATATTATTATAATACCTCATATATATTATAATTCCTATCCTTCACTTTAAACTAAAAACTTAATCCCTCAAAAAAAAATACCTATTTTTCTATTCTTATGGGCATAAATCCATTACAAACCAACATACATTACTAACTAAACTACCTATATATACATCAATTTATCATTACTGTTAATAAATTGGTGGCATAGATTTATTTACGGGGAAGTGGTATTCTTTCCACTAACTCTCATACCCTCTTAACAATCCACTTATTCATTACAGTTTACAATAAAACTAACCTAATCTTACCTATTATCATTATAATTACTAAGACAGTAAATTCCCTTTATTTATTCATTCTTAAAACCTTTCGCGGGGGAGGGACTTTATTACCTACCATGAAGAAGCTTCTAATTCACCTGGTAATTGATCCTCAATTTCATATATATCCTTCCAAAACTGTTCTCATAATTACTCTATGTATTTTCACCTCATTAACTGGTATGGCAATACTCTATTATTAAGTATATTTATTTATTTTCACCCTTAATAATAATAAATTATCCCAGCAATCTTATTCTTATTTGGAAACTTATCAATCATATTATGTTTATAGTACTATATCATAATACCTAACCGCTTCTTTTTTACCTTTAATCCCTAGGCTAATTCACAATTCACACTACTTTCATTTCCACCATTTCGACTTATTAATCAAATTTCACTTACTCGCTACTATTAAGCACATTATACCACTAAATCAACTTCCTTTATACACTATATATAACAAGTTGTCTATTATCTTCATTTATGCTACTACCCAGAAATTATTGTATATATCAGTATCAACTTTATGTTTTCCAGATCTAAATACCGAAATTTAACTTATAAGAGAGAGCTCTATTACTTAACATAATCTTATCCATTAATTTCGTCCTTGCTCACTGTTAACTCTCAAACTCTATTAAAAATTTATTACCTACTTCCATATTAATTAATATATATATATATAATATTATATATAATATATATATATTAATATTATATATATATAATATATATAATATAATATATAATCCTATATATATAATATATATATAAATAATATAAACCTCCGTTTTTATCTGGTAACCGTACTCATTTAACTTTTATGACGTGAGTTATGTTACAATAGATAAATATATTATTATGATAAGTAAACAAATAGGATAGTAATTTATTAAGTCACTAGTAGATTTATGAACGTTCAATTAATATAAATTTATTAGAGTAAATTAATATTAATACTTAATATATATATATATAATATATATTAATTATATATATATATATATATAAATATATATACTATATATATATATAATATAATATATAATATTATATATATTAAAATTTAATATTAAATTATATATATTAATATATAATGATAACATAATATAAATATTATATATAGTTAATATATATTATATATATATATATATATATATATATATATATATAATATATTAATATATTTTAATATATATATATATATCTTTAGTTAATATATATATATATATTATAAACTAATCGAAAATCATTTTATTATTTTTATTCCGTCAAGGGAGGCATTAGTGAAACCTATTTACTCAGAAATTTTACTGTTTCTATTTATAGCTGCATAATATATCATTTATGTGGACTTTTAAATTTGAAAAAAATTATTACAAATTATAAATATTGATGATTTCAATATTATAATTAGTTTGAGGGTATGAAAGCCTTCTATCATACCATACCATGTGATACTGAAATAAATAATTATAAGCCAGAGAAATATAATAATAACATTTATTATTGATGTAAGTTTAGATACTGAAAATAAGTACAAATTTTAGAGATAAATATAAAAATTAACAGATCTATATATTATTTATATATCAATATTACTATAATATAATATTATATATTAATATATATTATATATATATAACATATATATATATAATAATATAATTATAATATATATATAAATTTATATATATATATATAATATATATAATATTATATATATTTATATGATATATATATATAATATATAAATATATTAATACTATAATATAATAATAATTAATATATATAGATATAGATATTATATATTATATAATATATTAAATATATATATTATATAATTAATTAATATAATATATATGTATTTATAATATAATTATATATTATATATATATATATATATATATTAATATATATATATTAATATATATATTATATATAATAATTATATAAATTATTAAATGATATATATATATATATAATAATTTCATTAATTTCACACTAAAATTATATATTTATATTGATATTTATTAAATGATATACACTCTTATTCGACATTTCTAAATTTTTATATATTCAATTAATAACCTTTATTGAAAACAATTGCAATAAATAATTCAATTATTTCAAAATTAATTATTCACTCAAGATCCGTTAATGTCTTATTCATTTTCGTTAAATATGCAAATCACATATTTTTAATAATGTAATATATATATATATAATATATTAAATATATATTATATATTATCTATATATATATATATTATATATATATATTATATAATATAATATATATATATATATATATTATAATTAAATATTATTAAATATATATATTAATATATATATATTAAATATAAATATATATAGGTATATAATTATATATATAATATATAAATATAATGATATAATATATATATTATAAATTATAATATATATATATTATTAATATATAATTAATTATATATATATATTATATATAATATATATTATTATATATATATATATATATATATATATATATAATTTATTAATATATATATATATTAATATATATATTAATATTAACTTTATATATTATATACATATAATATAAATAAACAAATGAAATTTGAATATAAATACATAATTATAATATATAATAATATATATATATATATATTATATTAATTATATTATATAATATATATATATTAATATAATATATTATATATTATATAAATTAATATATTTATATAATATAATAATATATATATATACTTATATATATATATATATATTATATATATTAATTATATTAATATTTAATATATAATAAATAATATTATATATATTATTATAGATATTAATATATAATATATATATATATAATTAATAATATTATTATAATTAATTAATATATATATATCTATAATATAATAATAATATATATAATAATATTAATATATATATATATATATTATTATATAATATATATATAATATATAATATATATTAATTTTAATATATATATATATATATGTATATATATATATAATTAATATATATAATATATATATATATATATATATATATAATATTATATATTAAATATTAATATTATATATATATATAGATATATAGTATATATATATACATATTTTAGCAAATATTAAAATATAATTAATATATAATATATAGTATTATATAGATATATAT
>JABUQX010006076.1:22500-25000 GCA_015478945.1 Trachelipus rathkii
GAAGGAAATTAATACAGATTATTAGGGAGATTGATTAGAAGAGTGGAAAGCTAGTGGCAAGAAGGTGCATATGGATTTCTGGGGATTTTACCTGAGGTTAGGTCAGGGTCAGCCGAATGGGGGAGTAGGCTTGGTTGTAAACTGAACGGGTTCTATGAAATTAGTTTTTTTTTCAAAATTATTAGGGTTTTGGATTTGTGGGAGAGAGAATCTTACTGGATAAAGATCTTTTTGCAAGCAGATGGAGTTCCCTATTGAAGCGTAAAAGGTGTTGGGGTTTCAGTCACTAGGTTTGGAACTTTTGTTTAGGCACAAACAACCAAACAAGGTAAAGTTGGGGGTGATGGGGCTAAATTCTGTGGATATCGAATAATAGGCAATGTAACTATAAACTGGGGAGATAAGTTAGCTTAGTGGTTGTTTAGCAGGTTCAAATAATTGATGCATGATAAAAAATAACAGACTTTTCCGAGTATCAAATCGTTTTTACGATTTTATACACAAATGCTTTTATAGCCTTAGAATAACAAAAGTATGGCTGATAGATTTAGTTATGATCCATAAAAATAGAATCTAAACCATTATTTGCATAAACCGAGGCATGGTTTAAATTGAAGAATTATCACTGAGACTCCTTTCAGGAATATGAATATAGAATCCTTATTCACTCTTTATTTTTATCCAGCGTAGAGGACAGAAGGGTGGTGGTTGGTGGCGCTTTTATGTTAAAGCAATATATTCCAAACTCTGTATTATGACTTGACTTTAAAATGATATGTATTGAATCGGTGGTTCGGTTAGACTAGTTCTTATATACAATAAATCATTTAAATAGGCATTTTTATGAGACTTCTGGCCCAGAGTAAGCATGTTAGCTTAGACGGAGATTATAGTGGAAAGAATTAGAGACAGCATGCCCACACGTAAGAACAAAGCGTATAAGTCATAAATGGGTGATATTTAATTTTTCCCGGCATTTCATTGGGATTCCCTTGTCTAAATATGGACCATGTAGTTCTGGCATTCATAAATTGTAACTGAGATTAACTTTTTGACACCAGATGGTCAAGTACCCACAAGAACGACACTATTATTTTATTTTAAGATGTAACCTTAAAATATAAATATTTAAATATTTAGAGTATTACATATAAATACTATATATATATATATTATATAATATATATATATATATATATATATATACTACAAGATATACGTACTCAATATAGTATTTAAACTAATATTATACTAGATACGCGTATCTACCTACTCAATTTATATTATTTAATAACTATAACTTGATATCAAAAGAAGTTTTGTTAGTGTTTAGTTGTATAATATTAGAATAGTTTAGTGAGTAAAGAGAAGAAAGTAAATTGTTAAGGTGTTATTGTTGGATACTCTTAACATAATATAGATATATCATATATAAAGATAAAAAAAAATAATAACTTATATAGTATTTATTTAGTTGTGGTACTTTTTGTATAATTTATAGGTAAATATATATTCTGGTGTACAAATTTTGCACGTTAAAAGTATATAAATATCGAAAAGATTATTACGTATTAACGAATATGTTCTGTGTAAAGTGGGGCATAATTATTTATGTAGAAAACTCACCCTACATTTCAGTAGATCGTATATAAAAAAGTTAATTAATGAGAATGTATTAACATGTGTAATTAGGGAAGTCTGAAGTATTAACGTCAGATACATGCATCAACTATAGCTAAAAAAACAGATGAAAAATTGTCGAGCGATCATTATTCCTTTGCTGGTTGGTTATTTAGTATAATTGTAATGCATATAGTTTGCATTAAATTTATATGGTACTACGAAAGAATGAGATACGTGTAGCTAATTGAATAACTATATCTGGGTGGCTGCTAGTTGCCTATTGTGCAATTGGTTAAATGGCTGAATATTACGAATGGTGAACGAATACGACTATTTTAAAGAATATTTTAAGAAATAATTGTAAATTTAATTTAGATAAATCATATATTTTAGAATCAATGGACTATTTTTAAAGGAATTAAACCCATTTAGGGTCTTTTGTCTTATAGAGTGAGCGTGGTGTTGTATGGTGGAGCAGGAAAGAGCTGCCAGATGCAGATATTAATTAAGTATAGGAAATGATCTTGTCTTTTAGGAGTGGGGAGGGGGAGAGATACCTCAATAGTCAATATAGTAGAGCACTGCTCGGCATATACACATGCACATACATATATACATATATATATATATGCAAATAAAAAAAATATTTATGTGTACAGCAACAAAGCTTACGAGATTCTCTTTTGATCTTCAATATTAATAAATTTACATTCTCTAATCTTAAAATTTATTTACCTCTTTGAAAAAATAATTTAATAAGAGGAGGAAATTTTATGACTATTATATGTTTGTTGTATACCTAATTTAGTACATCAAATAGCGGGAGTAGCTTATATTTGCAATACTGCTCTTAGAAAAGTAAACTTTATATATATGT
>JABUQX010006076.1:35000-37500 GCA_015478945.1 Trachelipus rathkii
TAATAAATATAAATAATATTATACATTATCCGTATATATATATTATATATATATATATATATATTATATAGATACTATATATAATATATATATATATATATATATATATATATATATAATATAAATATATATATATATATATATATATATATATATATATATATATATATTATAATATATATATATTATATATATATTATATATATATATATATATATATATATAGTATATATATATATATTATATATATATAAATCCGTATATATATATATATATAATATATATATATATATATATATATATATATATATATATATATATATATATTATATATAATATATATATAATATATATATATATATCCCGCATATTCTGTAATATACGCAGTGTGACGACAGAATATATGGCATAGTGACAAGAACTAGTACTCGGGGGACTTTGTGCATCCCTCCGGCCCCGGCACTAGTATGTGCATTTGTCACATATGAAATCTTCTTTCTCTCCCCTCATTTTTCGTATTATCTATATCTTTCAATCCTCCTCCTCAATCGCAGTTTCTATTTTTTTTTTTTAAATTCCCGCCCTCCAGTTCCCATGCGCACTTTGCACATACTTTTCCTTGCTTAAAGAGGCTCTCTCCCATTTTTTATCACAACCACTTGGGCCATCAGGGGCCTCTTCCCACATGGGTCTTCAGTCCACCTCAAACTTCTTCCCCATGAATGAGGTACTGTCTGAAAACCAGTAATTTACCCCTATGACCGGGCCGCCAATTGTAAGAGCCCGGAACCTTCGAGTTAACTGCGAGGAGGCTGACCCACACTTTTGTGTGTAATTTTGGACTCTACGTGACATTATTTAAGTTCCGTGCGGTTCAAGGGTGGAAAACCGGCGTGGAGTTCCGTCAGGATCTTCCGAGGCCACATCCACAGCCTACCCTATGGAGCGGCGTCCGGGAAGTTGAGTCTTGGCCTGTGACCTGTTGTGGGGAGAAGGACTACCCTTTCTTATAAAATATACGCCTTTCCAGCCCATTATGCTCTTTACTTTTATGTTCCATTTGCATTATTATTAAAATAGTTCATTAATACATAAGCCGACTGCGGTCGAGTGCGGACGCATTGAAAAGAGAGTGGAAAAAGAAAAGAGAAGATTTAGAGTAAAGGAATTAAAGAAGAAGACCAAGAACCACAAAGCTGGCAATGATGGACTTGAAGTTTGAGTGCTGGGAAGGAGAAGGCTTCTAAGAAAATATCTGATCAAATTGAGCAAAAACTTTTAGAAAAAGCAATTAAAAAAAAGAAATTTTATAAAATTTAAACAAAAATTAAAATCTATTTAATATAGCGGAGGAGCAGCAAAGTTTAATTCTTGGTTCCTTTTGATATAAGTTAAGTAAAATAAATGGACCAACAATATTTTGGATTTAGTTGTTTATTAAAAGAAGAATGGACATTCGGCGGAGTCGGCTCGTATAGGTCAAGAAGGAATGTATCAAGCACCAAAATATCGTCCGGTAGCTCAGCGGTAGAGCACTCGCCCAACTAAGCGAAAGACCCAGGTTCGTCACTGGTCGGTCGTGTGTGTGTGCTATTCTCTTCTTGACTCCGTCTTGCTCAGACAAAAATTGAGCACACCCCCTCCTAGATTAGGGCTCTGCCCGTGAGCGGAGGTGTTAACTGAAAAAAAAAAAAAAAAAAAAAAAAAAAAAAAAAAAAAATTAAGGAAAAGAAATTTGTGGTTTAATTTCTATAAAACTGGTTCTTCAGGATAAAACGTTATTAAACCAAGGAGTTCATTATTACCATCTGTGAGGTTCCCAGCCTGACCCCACCTCTGTCCCTCCTACTCCTAGACCAGTTATTTTCGCTCCTTTTACTTAATCTGAAAGTCCTCTGCATAACCTCAGCGACGTCGCCGTCTGGTATGCCCTCGACACCTTAAGAGCGAAAACGGTTGGGCAATCCCGAAAAGGTGCCCACAGTCATAGTCGTTCTTATTTGTTTACTCCACTTACTGCTCCCCCTCCGGGAATAATTGCTGACGCATCAATATCGATATATTACTTATTGTAGTCCACCACTGAGCAAAGAACCATTATTCTTGACGATGCACTTGCAAAAGATTTAGGAGTTGAAGACCCCCCTCCCAGTCACGTTAATGAGATATGGGTCTCATTTCGTTCAAGTTACTACCCGGAATCAAAATCCCATCTTGTCATCCTTAACGTCTCTCTGAAAGATCCCTCTTATTTTTACTCCTGATGAAATAAGAAACACATCCAAAGGCACTATTTATTCTTTAGATCATAAAGTCGAAGATATTGCTGTCATTCTAAGAAATATTCAGAAAAGATTTTCTGTTACAACCGTTTACAGATTTCTCCCTCTTCGTGATATGCCTGACACCCCAAATCCTTGTTTGATGCTGACCTTTAGCACCCCTTTTTCACATTCAAAGATGAAATAGGGTTTACAAGCTACAGTGTTCGTAGGTTTAT
>JABUQX010006076.1:47500-55000 GCA_015478945.1 Trachelipus rathkii
ATGAACAATGTAATCGAGAAAATGATTAGTTCGGGAAAATTCAAAGGAAGACGAGAAAAAGAGCTCAATTTTGAAATTAAGTCTACAAATTACAATGGCCATTAGAGTTAGAAGATAAATAAACAAGAACCCATATTTCTTCACCGCTTGGTAAGAGAGCCAAAGTCATTGGGCAGAATGATCAGAAATCTCAAATTGGTAGGAATTCTTCACTTACAGAAACAGCAAGAGAAATAAATACACATAAATAGAGGTTTGATTTCAGAGCACTAAAACACCTGAGCTTCTTTCAAAAATGTGATGATTGGTGAGGAGCTACAGAGTGAATTTTTTAAAAATAATCATGAATGATTTAGAAACTAATTCAAAAATCAAAGTTTGTCAGAAGTTAAGTGACCGTGATGCATCTTGCCACTAAAAATCTTCAGCTCTATAGAGGAAAGGAGAACGTAGGTAAGTGACGAAAAAATGGGGTTCTCTGGGTAGATAGGTTGCGCAAAGGAAACGAAACGCAATGCAACAAACGTTCGAGATCCTCCTTTGCAAGCCTTAAGTATGCATACGAGGTAGACCCAGAAAATATCGGAACATTCCGATTAGTCTTCATATCTTGCAATGTAATAAGTGCGTGTTTGGAGAAATGTGTACGCAGACATGTAGGGATGTGTATCAGCAGCGTATGATAGTGCTTGAGCATAGTTCCGTGTTTACAATTCAGTTTGTTTTGAGACACTGTCACTGTGTTTTGTCGGAAAGAATGTTAATCAAGAATGGTCCACTTTGAGCAGAGAGCAAACATTAAATTCTGTGTCAAATTACGGAAAACGTTTACAGAAACATTCAATTTGATAAAGGAGGTGTATGGTGATGAATCATTATCGCGAACCCGAGTTTACGAGTGGTATACGCGCTTTAAAGAAGGGCGGGAGTCGCTGGAAGATGATGAGCGTGTCGGCAGACCATCAACAGCGCGTAATGATGACACCATTGCTAGAGTACGGGAGGTAATCCGAACTGACCGGAGGCAAACCATCGATGATGTTGCCAATATTGTCGGGATTTCTCATGGCAGTTGTCACGCGATCCTCGCACAAGACTTGAACATGCACCGCGTGTGTACGCACCTTGTCCCAAGATTCCTCACCCAGGAGCAGTGTGAAGAGCGGGCCTACATAAGCGGAGAGCTCATTGCTATGGTGGATGCGGATCGAGGATTGTTGAATAGGGTAATAACTGGCGATGAGACGTGGTGTTACCTGTACGACCCTCAAACGAAGCGTCAGACCTCTGAGTGGAAATCTCCGAGTTCACCGCGAAAACAAAAGGTTCGAGCAGATCGCTCAAAGGGGAAAATCATGCTGGAAGTTTTCTTTGACATTAAAGGTCTCGTGCACTTTGAGTTCATACCTCAAGGTCGTACAGTTACCAAGCATATGTACATTGATATTCTCCATCGTCTTCGTGACGCAATCCGACGCAAACGTCCTGAGCTTTGGGAAGCGAAAAATTGGGTGTTGCACCATGACAATGCCCCAGCACATCGTTCACTCCTGGTCTCTGAATATCTGACGAACAGCCACGTACCTGTGCTTTCTCAACCTCCTTACTCCCCAGATTTGGCTCCAGCTGATTTCTATCTTTTCCCTCGCATGAAGGATCTGTTAAAAGGGCGACGATTTCAGTCAGCAGAAGAAATTCAAAGTGCTACGACGCGTGCGTTGAAAGAGGTAACAAAAGATGGCTTACAGCGATGTTTCGAGCAGTGGTACGAGCTTTGGCAAAAGTGTGTGACAGCCGAATGAAGGTACTTAAGATGGTAATGTGTAATATGCTGTATCGAATTCAATAATAAACTTGTTAAAAGTTTCGATATTTTTTTACTCTACCTCGTATATATTACTGTTTGAATATATAATCTATCTATCTATCTATCTATCTATCTATCTATCTATCTATCTATCTATCTATCTATCTATCTATCTATCTATCTCTCTATCTATCTATCTATCTATCTATCTATCTATCTATCTATCTATCTATCTATCTATCCATAATATATACACAATACATAAAAACTTTAATACTCTGAAATATACACAAGTATATATACATACTGTCTTGATTACGAACATCATCGTCTCTTATGTCTTACAGCAAGAATACGAAGTGTACAAATAATTGACTCTGCTTACCATTTACAATCATCCAAAATTTTTAAATGAAAACCTTTTAAAAAGATGTGGAAATCAAAGAATAAGCCAAAGACGAAATTTTAAATTAAATTTTGAAAATGAAAGCAATCGATTCGAAAGCTTTTTTTACTTCTCTGAAGAAGTCGCAGAAGGAGGAAAGAGGAAAGACGGAAATGATCAAGGAAGGGAAAGGAAAATTTTTATTTCTTCACAAAGTTTTTAATAGTGTTTTTGTATTCCAAGAATATAATAATAATAATAATAATAATAATAATAATAATAATAATAATAATAATAATAATAATAATAATAATAATAATAATAATAATAATAATAATAATAATAATAATAATAATAATAATAATAATAATAATAATAATAATAATTAATAATAATAATAATAATGATAATAAGAATTAATAATAATAATAAAATAATATAATAATAATAATAATAAAATAATGATAATTATATAATAGTAACAATAATTAATAACAATTAATAAAAATAATTAAAATAATAATTCATAATAATAATAATAATTAATAAAATTAATAATTAATAATAATAATAATGATAATAATAATAATATAATAATAATAATAATAATAATAATAATAATAATAATAATAATAATAATAATAATAATAATAATAATAATAATAATAATAATAATAATAATAATAATAATAATAATTCATTTTTGTCAAAATATGCTATTTATTTTATAATAAATATGGCAATGTTAAAGAGCTATAAATAGTTTTAACTATTAAAGATAGATAGATAGATAGATAGATAGATAGATAGATAGATAGATAGATAGATAGATAGATAGATAGATAGATAGATAGATAGATAGATAGATAGATAGATAGATAGATAGATAGATAGATAGATAGATAGATAGATAGATAGATAGATAGATAGGGGAAATTCTCTAATCGACCGGTTATATATTTCCCGCTATGATTATGGAGTTTAAAGAAGGTCTTGAACGCAAACTCACCTCATTTGTATGCACGTGAGAAAATGCCATATAGATAAGTACCAGATAGATCTAATAGATAGAGAAGTACTAGTTATTAAAGATATTTTATTATATTTACCGATAGCTGTGTCATAAATATGATATTTATTATATTAAAAATTCCTTTTCCTTCAGATTGTCCTAAGGGCGCCAAAGACACGTGTCAGAACCACGCAGATTTGGGAATATTTTGGTATTCCTCAGGTTGTAAGGTATGCCCAGCACAAATGAGTTCTCATTTTATTGAGACCTCACTGAATACACCCACGCGCGGTCGTGAGTTGTGGGACGCCTTGTATCTATCACATAAGGCACTATGACTTATCGTGAACATTGTATGTAGTGCTTGTCTGTAATATTCGAGCTCTAACTACCGTACCGTGTGTGAGATTAGTAAGTAATTTTTTAACCTAATAATAATATGTATGATTATCTATTCAAAGATTATATATATACCTAATATTCATATAATATATAACATTTAAAAATAAATAAATTTTATAAAAAGATATATATATATTATAATTAAATAAAAAATGTATTGAGTATATATAATATGTTTGTTGAGATTAAATACATCACATATAGATTTTGTTTTTAACTATGTGTGTGTGGTGTGTGTGTGTGTGATGTGGTGTGTGGTGCACTCCTTCCGATTAGGTGTGTGTGTGGAGTGTAGGATCATAGGTGAGGCGAGAGAGGTAGGAGAGAGAGAGTAGAGGAGATGATGTGACACTGAAGGATGATGATGATGGAGTGAGGTAGTGGAGAGAGAGTAGTGTGGAGATGTGTAACAAGTGTAACAAAGGATGATAACAGTGAAGAAAGGGATGTAGAGAGAGAAGATGAGAGATGGTAGGTAGGAGAAATGGAGATAGTTGATGTTGTGTGGTGTTAGTAGAGTGTGGTAGTGTAGTGGTGTGATGAGATAGTGTGGAGTGATGGTAGGAGATGTGTGGATGGTGATGTGGAGTGTATGGTGATGTGTGAGGAGAATCCACATCGGAAAAGGTAGTTAATACAGATAGAGAGCTGGTAAATTGAATCAGTTTGTTAAAGATAAATGAATAGATATTTAGAAAACAAAATTATGATTTCTGAGGATAGAGAAGAGGAGAGAGAGATAATGCAGAGAGAGAGAGAAAAATAGTGTGAGAGGTACTGAGAGAGATAGAGCAGTATGATGAAGAGATGAAGGCAGAAGAGTACGAGAGCAGAGGTATGAGATGAACTAAGAGACGGAGGAGAGTAAGTAAGTAAATCGATATTAAGTAATGAGTAAAAGTAAGGCGAAGTAGACAATGAAAGATAGATGAACGATGTGTAGATAATCTATACATAGTAATAATGATCACAGAGGTAGGAGGAGAAGAAGACAAGTGTACGAAGGTAGAGAACGAGAGAAGAAGTAAAAAGAGAGAGATAGAGAGGACGAAAGAGATGTGATAGTAGAATATGTTGAGAGGATGAGAGATAGGACGATGTGGTATCTGGTGTCAGAATGGTAATAGAATCATGAGATCAGATAAAAGAAAGTAAGAGAATTTCTTTTTTAAAATAACTATTAGATGTGATACCAAAAAAAAAGATAAAGACTCGTAAGATAGAGAACATACAGTACAAGTAGAACGAAATACAATAGAATGCAATGGAACAGAAAGAAAGAAAAAGAAAACACTAGACATAAGCACATGATAGACAATATCATAGATATTGCTGTAACTACATCTATATATCATCAACCTACTATCGTAGCTAATAATAAGTATATATCGCACCAACATATACTAAATACGAGGATAATACTCAAATATCATCATATTGTAATTGTGTCATATATTATTTATATAATTCATATAATAATAATCAAAGAATTATATAAAATAAGTACACATCATCTATATCATATCAAATACTCTCTATAAAGATATCACTCATAATCAAAGTCATATAACTCTCAATATCATTATACTCGTCTCTATCTAATATCCTCTCTCTATATTTCTCCATATCTCCCCATCTATCTCCTCACATCTTCTCATTAATCTATCAATAGTCCACTATCTACCCATACAACACACATCTAATGACACCATCATCTAATAACATACATACACGCCTCCATAATAACACCCTAATTATACACCTACCCACAACAACCCCACACAACCACACACAATCACACACCCCACACACACACGACACAGCGACACACACACACCACACACAACACACACACACTACACACAACACACAACACACACCATCACACACGAACACACATCACACACACACAAACACACACACACTACAATAACCACACCACACACAACACAAACATCACACACAAACCACACACACAACACACAAACACACACACACACACCACACACACACACACACACACACACACACACACACACCACACACAAAACCAATTATATATAGATATATAGATATATATTATATATATATATAATAAATATAATTAAATATATATAGTTATATATAATAGTTAGGATATATCATCCTCCTTACACTTGATTTACTGTTGTTAATGAGTAAAGATCTCCCCCCCCCCTTCTTTGGGAAGTACTATCAATAAAACTCATCGATGAGGGAAGGAACTTCTTTTGTCTTAGTTTTTTCGTTTTTAGAGAAGCATTGTATAACAAAATGGAGCTGTTCCTGAACATAATTTAACGATTGCCCAATAATAAGTTTACATATATTTTCTAAATTTATCAATTTATCTTATAATATATCTAATATGTATATATATATATTTAATTATATATATTTATATTCAGTATATATATATTTTCTTAAGATATAATTTAATTTTTTAATATAAGTATAAAATTTTTATATAATATATATATAATATATATATATATACATATTTATATATAGAATATATATATAATATATTTGCAATTTCTTCTAAAGTTTACACCTCAAATGCATTGCCAGATTCTGGTTCTAAGAGGGGGAACAGCTCCAGGTAATCACTACCTAAGATTTGGATGAAGGATATGAACCATAGACCTTTGTCATGCAACTCTATTGCTCAACTGATTGTGCCATGATACATTCCTAAGAACTCTCCCTTACTATTATAAAATCAAATGTCATTAACAACAGTGTCATTATTATTATTATTATTATTATTATTATTATTATTATTATTATTAAATATATTTCTATTAGTTACCTATATGTTTGCAATGGCTAAAGAAATCAGTGAAAGCCAGTGATTCCTATTTCAAAACTTTAGAATTCTTCCCTTCTTCCTGATATACTGACAAATGAATCTGAGTCAAATCATTTTCACTATTCAATACAAAACTTATCTTTACACTCTGAAAGAAAAGCAAAATTATATATATATATATATATATAATATATATATTATATATATTATATATATTATATATTATATATATATACATATATGATATATATATATATAATATATATATATATTATATTCTTTCTTTCTTTCTTTCTTTCTTCACCTTCCTCTTTGCCCCAAGATTGGGGGTAAGGTGCTGTACAAGCATCGGAAAAGAAAAGCAGTAGGAGAACATGACAAACGTCGAAAAGAAAGCCCAGCCTTACCGCCCCCTCTGTACCATTAATTAGTGAGAGCTCGTCACAGACAGAAAATCCAACCTTAGAGGCATCATGACAGCGACGGACCCTCACTATGGTAAATCGTCAATGTAAGGGTTCATCCCCTGGCCCAGGGGGGCCACAACCATGCCCCCATACAAAACCCCGCCATTCTCTCCTATCATGCACCTTTATTCTCGCCTCTGCCAAACTCACATTTCTCTCCTTCAGACATTCGTTTCCTGACTCAATCCACTTTCTCTTCGTTGGTCTCCCACTAATCGGTTCCCAACACACTCACCACTATACATCAGCTTAACCAAAACCGACTATCATTCATCCTTTCCACATGACCAAACCATCTCAACATACTTTCATTTATTCTCTCATTTACCCCTTTCTTCACACCACACCACTCTCTAATACGTTCATTCCTCTCTTTATCAATTCTTCTCACACTAGCACACCCCTAAGATTGTCCATCTGAACACATTTGACTTTAGATCTATACTTTCTTATTTCCAGACCATAGTCTTCACTACCTACAATAAAACACAGGTAACAACATACCCTCATGTAAGACCTAGCACACTCAAAGACTAGTCCCTTTGAAATCACCAACGATTTTTAATTGCACCAGCCACCTTTCCTGCATTCACAACT
>JABUQX010006076.1:60000-79579 GCA_015478945.1 Trachelipus rathkii
GCCAGAAAAGGGGTCACACTATGGGTGAGTGTTGGACTCGACCCCA
This sequence comes from Trachelipus rathkii, assembly GCA_015478945.1. NCBI lineage: Eukaryota > Metazoa > Arthropoda > Malacostraca > Isopoda > Trachelipodidae > Trachelipus > Trachelipus rathkii. Next base: position 60,047 of record JABUQX010006076.1, read on the forward strand.
GTGTATGTATTGTGGCAAACGAGGTCACCTGATTGAGGATTGCTATCTGAAGCAAAATCGTTGTTTGAGGTGTAAAGAGGTGGGTCATCTGGTAGGAGATTGCCCCAATGGTAGGAATCAAGTTGCTGCACCTCGAATAGTTTGTCCGTTTTGTCAGGAAGAACATTTAGGTAAGGATTGCCCTCAGAGGCCGGGAAATGGGGAGTCTCTGGCACGGAAGACCTCATGTCAGAGCCAACAACAGTTAGGGAAATAAAACAAGCTATAAGTGACATAATGAACTCAACTGAAGATGATCCTGGAAGGTCTCAGGAAAGTCTTCCAGTAAATATCCATCAGACAGTACCACTACAATTGTTAAAAACGACTAGTAAAGAAGAACCACAGAATCCACAGGAAGAAGGAAAAGAAAAGAATAGTGAAAAGACCGCCCCAAGGATTACATTGATTGTCAACCAGGAACAACAAACAGAAGAACCGAGTGAAGAGGGAAGTGATACCGAAGAATTGTGTCCTGGGGCAATGATAACTTATCATATAATAAAGGCTCCTGAGAAAACATTAATTTTGCAAGTTACCCTAGTGGATCAACCACCCATGGAGCCACTAACAGCATTTGTTGACACCGGCGCGGAAGTCAGTCTTATTTCAGCTAGTTGTTTCCATCTATTAGATAAGAATAAAAGCCCTATTTTGCCTACCGCTTATCGGGGAGTTACAGGATTGGGGAATGTTAGGTTTCCTGTTCTTGGGGAAGTAATAATAGCTTTGAGGTTGTCTACAAATTATATTCTGAAGCCGGGTCGTTTTGTCGTGGTACCTGACCAACTAACCGATTACGATTTGGTTTTGGGGTTTGATATATTAAATCAAGAACATCTATTGCCGGATCTGTACCGTAAAGAGTTAGTGATTAGACGCGGGAATTTTGTACAGACCGTTGCAGTGGACGTCAGACAGGGCAACCCCAAGGAAGAGACTTGTGCCCTAGTGGAAGCTGTGAGTATAGAACCTCGACGATGTATGATGGTGGAAGTAGAGAGGAGTGGAAGAGTTCCTCTAAAGCAACCTGTTGTGGTGGAGGCCAGTCCGGGATTGCCAAATACAATAAAGTTCGAACCTTCTTTAGTTAGTTTTACAGGCGATAGAGCCATGTTTTTAGTTAGGAATGAGGGAGAGTTCCCAAGGAGGTTAAAGAAAGGCACTATTATAGGACAGTTAGAAGTAGGAATACAGTTAGGATTAGGAATAGGGTTAGGTCAGGAACCAAATATAAATGTGGTTGAGTTAAATGATAAAGGTCCAAATGAATACACTGAGTGGACACCTGAAAATTTGTGTGAAGCGTTTCGACTGGAAGAAGCCGATTTAACACTAGAACAAAGAGAAAAATTAATTCAACTATTAGAAAAATATCCATCTGTCTCGAGTTTGGGAGACTCTGATGTGGGCTGCACCGATGTTATTAAGCATAGAATAGAAACACTCACTGAGGATCCTGTGCAAGTGCCAGTCAGACGATTACAAGGTCCCATTCTCCGAGAAATAGAAGCAAATTGTAAGAAATTGGAAGAGGAGGGAATCATCCAGAGGAGCAAGTCCCCGTATTCAGCCCCAGTGGTGCCGATAAGAAAGAAGGATGGATCAATCAGATTGTGTATAGATTACAGAGAATTAAATAAAATCACTAAAGGAGATAGTTTTCCAATCCCGAATCTGATTGACATGCTGTTTAGTTTAAAAGGAATGAAATATTTTACCACCATAGATTTGATCAAGGGATACTACCAGGTAGAGATGGAGGAGACCAGTATTGAAAAGACAGCATTTACCACTCCCTTGTCTCACTGGGATTTTGCGGATGCCGTTTGGTGTAAAGAATGGACCGGCCACTTTCCAACGTGGGATGAGATATGCTCTGGCACATATTCCATGGAACGAATGCATGGTATATCTGGATGATGTCCTTATCCTCAGTGAAACATTTGAAGAACATCTGGAAGTCCTCGAAAAAGTTTTATCAGCATTTAAAGAAACAGGATTTAAAATCAAACCAGCGAAGAAAACATTTCTCCTTAGGAAAGAAGTACAAGTAACTTAGGACAGCACAGGTTTTCCGAAACAGGCTAGTGGTTCCACTGATTCAAATTTGGCCAGGCATCATGCAATTTCAGTGCCGACGACCGTCCGGTAAGTTGAGGCGTTTCCTGGGCATGGTAATTTTTGTACAGGCGCACAATTCACCCATTGCTTCAGAGATTGCAAAGCCCCTTTTCGTCTTGTTCGAGCGCTAAAACCTTGAAGTGGACGGATTCATGTCAAAAGGCTTTTTGGAATGCTCTAAACAGGAATTACATCACCACAGGTCTTTATCATGATCCAGAATCGTTCAGACAAGCGAAGCCTTTACTGTTATATGTGGATGCCTCTGATATCGGGGCAGGAGCGTGGTCTTGCGCAGATCCAATCTGATGTGGAACGTCCTATAGCTTATATCTACACGCCGCTTTAATAAAAGCAAAACCCAGCGCTATAGCAACAACGACGAAAAGAGGGTAGCCGCCATACGCTGGGGCTGTGAGAGCTTTGACACCTTTTCTTTAGATGGAATCAAAAGTAGATTATTTTTTACTGACCATCAACCATTGCTATTTCTACATAGTATGCCATTGGTGAATGCTCGGGTAGCCCGCACTTTGGAAGAAATAAATGACATCGATTACGAGTTGAGATACATCCCAGGGAAGGAAAATAAAGTAGCTGACGCGTTGTCCCGATCACCAATGGGGGGAGCCTTGGTGGAGTCCGAAGAAATTCTTTCAAATACCATCCCTGGAGGATTTTCTGAAGTAAAGATTCCTGGTGGGGGTGATTCGCTTTTCCAGGCCTTGTCGATGGTTTGTATGGGTCCTTGGACCATCATTTAAAGTTAAGACAGGAGATTGTTCAGGAGATGATCGATAATCGACCAACATATGGTTTACCCACCGGGAAAGATGACAGGCAAATTACAAAGAGGCTACAATTAATGAAACAGGCTGGACAGTTACCTCTTATTCAAGCGATACAAGCATTTACCAAGTTACACATCTGCAAGTATGATTGTATATATGGAGAATTCAAACCATTGAAAGTTTGGACAGGAACAGAGAAAGAAATATTTGTATCTGTTTGTGTTGTGGGGAGTTTCATTAGTAATCTCTTAGTACCCCCTTGTGCCAATAAGGTTTCTGGCAGGCATTGAGAAAGAAACAGTGAGCGTTAAATTTTGGTACGGTATCGTCACTGGATTTTCCAGGAGTGGCTGCTGTTGAGATGAGTCCATGAGGAGGCCAAGTTGCTTCCCTAGTGTTTCCGCGTACGATGGTGTCAAGGAAAAAGTCAAATAATCCCTCCCAAAACACCGGTGGGAGGTGGGTAAAAGAAATCCGGGATTCCCGGATTACACCATATCGTAATGGACTCGGAGGATATAGTGGATCCTTTAGAGATTGAACATGATAATATTCTAGTGCTGCAACATACAGATCCAACGTTGAGGAGGCTTAAAAGAGCCATAGTTAGGAATTTGCCATTTAATGGACCTTTAAAACCTTTTGCGCGAGTAAGTAGGTATATTTATTTGAGAGAAACGATCGTTTATATAGGGAATTTGTTACTGGGGAATTTGCTCTAATAGTTCCGCAACAATATTTAACACAGGTGGCTATTAAAACACACTGGATGTTTGCTCACATTGGGAAAACTAAATTACACTCATTGCTCATAAGCTGTAAATGGCATCCAAAAATTAACTGCCATATGTTCCGATATTACAACAACGTGTTATAAATGTCAGGCGTTTAAGATCTCTAACATACTGTATGTCCCACCTACATTAAAAATAGTAACTTCCAGACCATTTGAATTGGTAGCGATGGACTTAATCCCAGTTTCCATGTTCCACTCAAGGAAATAATTACGCCCTTGTAATGGTAGATCATTTTACAAAATGGGTAGCTGCTATTCCCATAAGAAATAAGCAGTGTGTAAATGTAACGAAAGCAGTACAACATCGTATATTGCCATTCCTTCCAAAACTACCAGAGCGCCTGTTAACCGATAATGGAAGGAGAGTTTCATTAGGGCCAGAATTTTTGAGGAATTCCCTGAAGATACAACAAAATTAAAACAGTGTTAACCACGGCATATCCCATCGCTCTAACGTGAGCTGTAGAGCCGAGTAAAACCGCCCCTCAGTCAAGTATTTGAGGAAATGTCTATTGAAAAAGTCTATAAATGGGGAATGAAAGGGAATTGGTCACTAGTTTTGCTGGTGTCAATTCATACCACTCAATGTCAGAAGACCATATCCGCCCTGTGAAAACTATTAAAAAGAGCGCAACGAATTGTCAATTGAACAACTGGATTGCCTTTGCCCATGAGAGGAGTGTTTTGGAAGGATAGTCATGATAAGGTTCCGTCCCTTATGAATGGCATCAAATGTAGGGTTGAAAGCTCATTTACCTGGAAATTTGACACAGAATAAATTCCATCCGAGATATAGAGGACCTTATGAGATAATACAGGTAAATGATAACCGGGTTACTTATGTAATAAAATCCACAGGGGACGGAAGACAGTATAAAGCCCATCATAAGCAATTGAGGTTATGGAAAATGCCTCCTGATTATTTGTTGAACGATCCTGTGTTTCAGAGGTATGCAATGAATGAGGAACGAGAAGAGATAGACAGAGGAGTAATAGATGAGGTTATGACCGGTGGGGAGGTAGAAGTGCTTTTGCCAGAAATTGTAGAGGATAATGAGAATATTGAAGATGATGATGACGATGATGACTCTTTGTTTGAGGGTTTCACCATAGATGAGGAAAAATTGAAAAGGATTAAAGAAAAATTTAAAGGACTAGTAAAAGCACAGGAAAGGATAAATTTGAGTATAAGAGAGTTTGAAGATAAATCATTGAAGAAATCATTTTATCTGGACGTGGAGGAGATTTATGAAGAATTGGAGAGTATAGAAAAAAATGAAGAAGAGGAGGAGGTTAATGAATATTTATTGTGGGACTCCTCAGACTTGATAGAAGAAGCGTACTGGCGCTGGGAGTCAACACAAGCACCCCCTGTGGGTTTAAGGGATTCTCTTCCCACAGACAATAACGTTTTGAAAATCGTGTGAAGTCTCTTCGACACCGCCTGTGATCGTCTTGGCCGATTGCAGAAGCAGAAAGAACACATTACCTGGAAGCCGAGTTATCATTTGTGATGGTTGAAACTTGAAGAAACCGGTGAGAGAGACATAAAGAAAAATCGACCGTATAAACGCGATGCGAGGGACTTGTCGAGGAGTTTGCCTAATCTGTGGTTCCCTTATTTACTGGAGGCGTCGGCGGAAAATAAATGGTTGACAAATGATATGACAAAGGAAAAAGGCTAGAAAAGAAAAAAGTAGTAGTCGGACGAGAAAAACGTAATTAAATTATATGACAAAGGTAAGAAAGTGGAAAAAGAAAAGTTGGTAGTTCGAGAAAAAAAGTAATTAAATTATTAAACGATAAAACAATGTAAGTTTATAAAATTTAGGTCACTTAAAATAAATAAAATATATCAATGAAATGTAAAATAAAAGAGAATAAAAATGATTTTTTTGGGGAAGACACATAATACGTAAAAGGAAAATTTAAAATAAGATAAAGTTCTTAAATTTTTACATCGAGTATAATATATTAAATTTTTTTTGTTTTTGTTTTTTTCAGATCCTGGTGGTCGGCCACTCATGGGTGGCGGATATGGAAAGGGCATTTACCCCTGATTTGTTGCCCGGAGCGGTAGTGAGGTTCAAGTCTTACCCGGGGCAGACGCTTGAACATTTAAGCAGGTTCATCCAAACCATATTAGACCAGCAATATAACTATATATATGTTGGTCTTCATTATTATCCCTGAGGCCTATCCTCGAATCCAGTTACCCAATCCACCAGGGGTGACCGGATATCATATGGTGAATGCTGGCAATCTCCAGTTTTCCGTACGAGATTTTGCAGAGCGGTTCTCTCAATTTTCCGAGGTGTGCGGAGATAGATCCGAAGATGCGAGTTATACTGGCCATCCCACCATTTATAGATCTCGTTTATTATAATAACATAAGGGTGGCTAGTTTTCCTCAGGGACTGCAAGAATATTATAACCAGGCTCCTGAATATACTGATCGGGTGTTGCATATGCAGGCGAGGAGGATGCACCTGCAAATACGAACTTTGAGGAAGGCTGAGATCCAGTGGCACAACAAGGCCTCTTATCCGGTCATATATGCTGCCTCTGACTTGGGTGACGAGCAGAAAGAAAACATCCGTCAGTTTCTGGGTTCTGAGGTGTTTACCCTGGGAGAACGGGGTTTTCTTAGAGATGGGTTGCACCCATCCCGAGACCTCTGCAGACAATACTTTAGGAAGTTGAGAGGGGCAGGGGTGTTCAGGGATGGTCCACAAAATCAGGCTCCCATCAGACCCGCGGTGGCTTCTAGAAGAAACAACCAAGGATTACCGAGGGTCAGTGCCCCAGTAGAAGTAGGTGAAGTAGTTAGTGAACCAGTAGAGATAGAAGTAGTCAGAGTTCCGATAGTAGAGGAAGTAGATAGTGCTCAAGTAGAGTCAGAAGAAGTGGAAGAAGTAGAAGAGGTGGTAGAAGAAATGGAAGTAGTGAGCGAAGTTGGAGGTGAAGAAATGACTGAACAACCAGTGGTATTGGGGGCTCAGTCTTTGGGGAGTCCATTGCGTGGTGCATCAGTTAACCCACCATCCAATTTTGATGTTCGGCGGGAGGAAACCCCAGTGGAGTCCGAACGCCGAATTCGCAACTATTCCCCCATAACATTCGGGGACATAGATCCGAGTGTGGTGGATGGAGCCCCGATTATAACACCCAGGCGTAGTAGATAGAGGTCTGTTCCGTATCAGAGGCAGGAGCCGGTACTAGATGCATCAGCGGGGTTGACGGTCCCAAGTAGTGTCCCCACGGTGGAAGGGTTGCCGTCACAACCTGACTGGGATGGCATGTTCCAGAGGTACATTCAGAGCATGCAGGGGTATCTGATGGCCTTTGGACAAGACATGACGTTGGAGGAAATAAAACAGCGGGTGCGTCAGATGTGCGACCGGTAGAAGGGGGGAATGATGGAATTAGGTTTAAGTTAAAGAGAAAATTTTTTTATTTTGATTTTTTTGAAAGAACAGTTTCGTTTTGGATTTTTTTTATATACTCATAATACTTGAGAGAAGAGTAGAAAGAGAATTTTTTTTGAGAAATTATATGACCAAGAGAAGAGGTATAGGAATGGTACCTCAAGAGAATGGAAGTAGTCGAAATTAAGAAAAAAAGTGCATTTTTGTTTTATAGTTTTGATGTGTCAAATTGGACTCGAGCGTCAATACAAGGATTGACAGGTGGGGAGGAATGAGACGGATTTAATCATCCTTCTTATTTCTCTCCTTCCCACAGAATTGAAGATTTATAATTGTTTTGAGTATATCATCTGAAGGAGATATCCTAAAAAGTTTTGAAGATTTGTAATTTGTTGGGGTTCTCATATAGATTTGATTTTTCATCAACGAACGACAAGCCGTTCCACCCTTATAAAAGGGTAAATAGTTTATTTTTTTTTATTTGTCACGAGTGTTTCTAACGATAGAGAGAAAACAGGATTTATTTTTGACATTATTGAGGGATAGGAAGTTGTATTAATTCCTGTCTCTGCTTTAGGTTCCGACGTGGAGAGCTTCTTTATACCAGGAGCTATTCTGAAGAGGAACACCCCTAAACTCTAGAAGAACTACGTCATTGATAAAAAGTTATTTTTGCCCCAGTGGAGTTTTATTAGACAAGTTTTCTATCTCAAATAATGGCTTCACTGAAGGTATAAAATTAGTTTACAGTTTTTTTATCGCATTTTTGTTTATACTTTTGTGCTTTATTGTATTAGATTAACTCGGCCTTCCGCAAATCGACCACCATCGTGGATTCTTATTAGCGATATTGAAAAGTACGTCAAATTGCTATATAATCGTTGTTCGTTGTAGTGTAGGGAAAAGCGTCCTCAATTATTTAGAGACTTTATCGTATTCTCGTATTCTTTATATTATTATTATCTTATTTTATCATTTTTTATTTATATTATTATATAATCATTATTATTTTTGTTTCATTCCATATATATATATGAGTATACGTACTCATATATATATTTATATACATTTCGTGCTGAACAATAAAGAGAGGGATATGTAAATACCGCTAAAATTTTATTATATAATTAGCGATACCTTAAATTTGGATTGAATCGCCTTCATTATCAAAAATTACAAAAATATTGATATATGTGTATATACATATACACATATTAAGCACATTTTTATTTAATTTTTCTATACAATATTTTCTAATAAATTAAAAGTTTCACCTATACCTTTTCTTAATCCATGTTTTAAAGTATTTTGTTTGTTTAAAGATAGCCGTGGAGATTTGGTAAATGTTTAGTGTTAAAAGGTCAAGACCATTGGTAAGTACCTAATAGTAGTAACAGTCTATATAGCCCCACTGTCGTTTTCAGTTGATCCGGTAATATAATTATTATTAACAGGCGCGTTATTCCACATAAGAAACAAGATTACACAAGACATTGGATGAGACTAGAAAATAGAGATAGATAGATCTTCCACTGCCAGTGTGGCTCTGAATTTATTGGAAGAAGAGCTCTCGCCACAGCATTTCGGACATCCAGAAAGAGAGCGAGAGCCCCTTCTGGAGAAGAAGAGGATTTCCTTGGATCGAGTGAGGACTTCCTATCTCTCGTCAAGTTAAAAGGTAAATATATATATATATATTATTAATTTGTTATATATATATTTTACTAGTAATTAATTACTTAGTAACTAGTAACTACTAATCAGTAAATTATTAAAATTAGTAATTATAATAATTATTACTTAATTACTTAGTAACATAATAATAATAATACCTAATTAATAAAATAATAACATGACAAGAACATCACAAAGGAATTTTGAATAAAACTGCGTGTTTAAAACAGGTTGCACTTTTCTTCTTTTAGCTTTTGACACATCTTATTCGTATTAGTATAGAACTAAGACTGAAAATATTATTACACACTTATCACTACAATGCCACGCCTTTTTCATACCAATATAAAACCCGTTTTCGAAAGTGACTTGTCATCAGGGAGAACGGAGTTAGGGTTCACTTAATTAATTTAAAAAAATTCCATAGCCGAAACGATAGCCGCGGAAAAATGCAGTGCGTCGTTGGCTTGTCCGACTATTTAAAAAAAAATTTCGGCTACGACTACGGCTATAAGAATTGATAGTGCGGCGTAGCCGATTAGCCGAATAGCCGAAAATCGTTGCGGCATGCCCAGCTATGATTGTTTGTATATGGTGGTGGATATCCGTTTGTTGTTTGTGAAGTCTATGCCAGCGATGGTTCTTAATATATATAAATAAAAATTTAATATAAATAAAAATATATGTTGTCAATGTGTTTTGTAAAGGTGAGATGAGCCTAAAGTGTTACTCCGAGGATTTTGGGAGTTTTGTTGAAGGGTATGGCAATGTTATTTACGTAGATTTGGGGTGTGTGGTGCTGAGTTGGCAGTCCTGTGGTGATTAAAAGTGGTTTTGATGATCTGTTTTGGTAAGGCGAACATATAGGTTGTCTGTTTAGCCATGTTTTAAGAGTTAATTGATATATTTTAATTACATCAGGCTTTGTGGCAGTGTTTAGATTCTGAATGTGTTAGTGGCTATGGTAACATCTACGTAAGTTATGTTGTGGGTCTGGTTTTGTGGTTGTTGGGAGGCTGGCTGTGTTAGTTTGAATAGTGTTGGTGGATAGGATTGCACTTGTGATAACTCCGCTATTGATTTTGTTGTTTCAAAGATTTTGTGTAATATATGGTATATAATATATATATATATATATATATATATTATATATATATATATAGTATATATATATCTATATAGTATATATATAATAATATATATATATGATATATATTATATATATATATATATATATATAATATATACACAGTATAATATATAAAATATATTAAGTATTATATATATACTATAATATAATATTCTATATATATATATATTATATATAATATATATATATATATATATATAATATATATATATATATTATATATTATATATAATATATATATATATATATATATACGTATATATATATATATATATACACAGTATAGTATATATAATAATATTATATATATATATATATATATATATATATATATATTATATATATATTATATATATTATATATATATATATATATATATATATATATATATATATATATATATATATATATATATATATATATATATATATATTATATATTATATATATTATATATATATATATAATATTATATATATTATATATATATATTATTATATATATATATTATATATATAATATATTATATATAAATTATATATATATATATATATTATATAATATATATATATATTAAATATATATAATATATATATATATAAATAATCTAACATAATAATAATAATAAAAATCCCTCTCAGTATGAAACTAAAAGGGATATTTGTGATGAAAAAGCCATATGGGAAATATTAATCCATTTATATACGAATGACATCTAGATTTTTAACCACTAATATTGTATTTAATCCAGAAAAGACTTTATCAATAATTTTTCACTAATGAAATTAATAATTTGTTCCAAATACTTTTGAATTTTTCAATTCTAAAATAAATGAACCAAAAATGAAAATTGTAGTCGCATGATAGGAAACATGAAAAATTTGACTAACAACTAAATCCTTGCAACAGATTTTTTGTTTGTCACAAATCTAATAAGGGTCTAATTCACAGTTTTGTTTTACATTAATAACTTTTAGTACTTTTAGTAGTAATTTCAAATACCAAAATACCATTTAATTACAATATTCACTCCCAAGAACTTTTACTAATATTATATTAATTAAATGTAAAAGGGAAGGAAGTAATCTCAATGGAACTTGACATACAAAAAATAAAAACTTGATTTATCAAAGAAGCCTCATGGGTGGCTCTGATATTTATCAATACTGCATCGATTATTGAAAATACGTTATTTCATATGAATTCAATGATCAATTTTATTTTGAATTTACAATCTAGTAAAGATGATTGAAAACACTCAAAAAGGTGTTATTTCCCAAATATGCTTAAAAAAAAAGTTTCAGCAATTAAAGATTTAAGAGAGCTTCAGCATTCATATGGTGAAAATGTTTTATGCCAAATGATAATCTATAATTTCATAGACATGGGAACACCTCAACTGAAGGTAACTGAAATGGAGGTTCCTCAGTAAGTCCAGTTCAACAGCAGAAAATGTTGGAAAATGCCGAAATTATTGTGGAGGATCGTAGGAAGGCTGTTTTGTCTTATGACACAGAACAAAAATATTTCCGGCCAAATTGAACATAGTTAGGATCTATGATCACTGTTAAGTAGCCTATGTGAAATGATTGCTGAGTAAGATTTAGAAGAGAGTCAGAAACTACCCAAATTTCTTTCTGGGTCATTCATTACAAGTGACAAAACTGAAGTTTCTAGGAATGACTATGAAACAAATTTCATGGTTGCCGAACAAATAAAGCTCATCAAGTGAGAAGTAACATCAAGTTGTTGCTGAGCTTTAAATTAATTTGTCAGTGGGAAAATTGTTAAAAAGAATTTACTCTGTAAGGTAAGACTGTAAATATAAAGTTCTTCTACTGTGAATTATGAAGAGGCTAAGGGAGGATGTCATCAAGTTCTTTAATATAACAATAAGCTTCTGAAGGATTCGTTTGAGCAGATGTTTATGTTTCCATAATGTGACAAGTGTCAGTTTATTTTAATTTTCTCCCTTTTTTTATTTGCAGAATTTAATTATTTATTAACATAGTTACACTTTCCTTCTTACTCAAAAGTATTATAACTAGATAAATAACACTAATAAAAAGACAATTGCTTCAATATACTTACAACTGAAGGATCTATAAATCCCTTGGTTCTTTCAGAACTCTGGTGTTAGCATTTGATACAATCCCCTAAAATGAATATAAATATCTGATTAATATATAATAATAATAATATAATAAATAATAATAATAATAATAATAATAATAATAATATAATAATAATAATAATATAATATATTCATGCTACATTATTGAACAATGCTTAAATTCTTTAGGTTCACATACTGAACTGTAATGCACAAGTATATATACGGTATAATATATATATTTATATATATATATATATATAATATATATATATCTTAACACATAACATATATATCTATATAATATATATATATATATATATATATATATATATATATATATATATATATGATGTAATAGAAAAATGCCTGATTTTAAGCAGGTTTTACTGAAACTAAATAATATAATGTAAAATATAGAATAAATTGATTATTATGTAAAAGATTTTCATGCTAAAATAACTTGGAGGAAGCTTCAAATAATTTTATAATAAACTCTCCTCTTGTCCGATCAATACAATTTGATAAAAGTTCTAATGAATGTTTTAAAACGATATTCAAGTAACCAAAATAAAGCTTAACTATTAGCATACAATAGATAAAAATTTACCATTTTAAAAAAAAATTATATTCTGTGCTAGCATGAAAAAGGGATAAATCAATCTAGTATTTCCTAATTTAATTTTTCTTCCATCTTATGTCAGGAATTTCAGTAGTTTAAAATTGCAATTCAAAAGTTTAAATGAAAAGTAATAAAGTCATGCTTCAATAAATCAAAATAATTAATAAACACTTACTTAGGACTCTTGTCATGATACTAAATGAAAAGCAATACTTTGATTATAATATATATATATATATATATATATATATTATATATACAATATATAATATATATTTATATATATATATATATATATATATATTATATTATATATATATATAATATATGAAAATATATATATTATATTATATAATATCATATATATACTATATGGGTAGCACAAAATGTACATAAGTTATGCCTGGACAGTATTTTGTGTTGTTTATTAATAAATAAATCTATCCTTATTATTTCCCAATAATAATAATAATCAGTGCTACTTCAATGTGATACATCCGAGTTTGTTTTCATTTCAATATTGTGATCTACCCAGTTGGCAAACAACTAACCAGCTTTATTCATTCATGTAGAGATAACACTTTTGGATATTTTTTTCTGATTAGCAATACATTGATTTTATTATATATATATATATATATATATATATTTCGTCTATAGATATTCAATGGGGATATATTTATTATATATATATATATATAATAATATTATTGTAGCGGAGAGGAGACACGCTGGGATCAACTAGCGTACCCGACTGGAAGGTGCCTCTCTCCACTCTTTCTCGTAGAAACGATGATCGAAGAAGATTGAATAATTCGGAGGTCAAAAGATATAATAAGAAGTAGATGTATTAAAGTGATGTTCGATAGATGTGGTTTGAATGTCTAGTAAGCACAGGCAACCAATTGACACCATCAGAGGTGTTACGGAGCAGGTTAGGCTATTTCCGTAACGGAGGGAGATTGTCTCCGGACTCCGTTGGCCTGCTTACTTGGGTGACTATTCAAGGAGGATTGTGAGTTTTTCCAAAGTGAAATAACAATTGTGTACATTTCAAGGGTTACTTAACTAGAGTTGTTTCGATCTATCTATCAATGGTTGTCTAATTACGATATTTTTCGTGTAAATGAATAAATAATATAATGATCAGGTCAATAGAGAATCAAATCCAAGGAATTGACGACGCTAGAAAAAGTTTGTTTACTTAATTCGTTCAAAATATATACATGTGGGAGGTTTGTGAATATATAAAGATAGCACAATCCACTCCCAACAATATTATAATAAAAGATATAAGAATTTACGATATGACATTCAATGAAATATATACATGGGAATTATACTTAGAATCCAATGTATATGACTATGTACATGAGTTTAACACTCCGGATCAGATTCAAGAGTGGAAACCAATCGATTCCAAATATTATTCGTGCAATGAAGTATAGGGAGGAAGTAGAAATTGACTCAATTATGATAAATATACTATACTTAACTGAGATTTTTGGGATAAACAAAAAGAGCTGAATTCAAAACAGAAATGAACCCAAAACCCACAAATAAAAACCCTGTCAAAAGTAACATTAACTTTAATTAGTATAATACTTTTAACTTATTACATTGTATTTTCATTTATAGCAACATACTTTCTCATATTTTTATAATTACTTTATTGAACTCACCCTGTAAATTTCAAAGAGGGGTTTGTTCAATTCGGGTCAATATTTGATGATCTTATAAGACAGTAAACTGCAATTAATACATTTGGTTTACTACTCTTTTTCAACACATAAAATTTATACATTGTACATAATTAGATTTATATAAATTACATTAGTTTCTTTATGTGTACACACTAACCTGAAAAACTGGACAAATCCAACTTCCAGGTATTCAAATACTTCTAGTATGGTATAAATGTTCTGGTACAATCCTGTACTCACTAATACTTTATTTCACAAATGTTCAGTTGTATAATTTTATCAATTAAATATCATCATAATTATAACAACAACTAAAACAAAAAAGAGACACAATTATAACATCTATAAATCCCATATGTTTGATTAATAATAAAGCCATAATTGATACTATAATAACATCATCGTCCAGGCTTGGAGCGTATTGTCCAGACTGGATCAATGAGAAATCTTAAACTTACTAAACAGTTACTACGGGTTACTTCAGTCGTCAATGGCACAACTATCAATATCTCCCTTATATCCTCCCCCACTAAATCTAAACCCCACCTCAATTTTCCACGTCGTTCAAAGAAAGACGGGAGTGAAGAGGCAAAGAGCATAGAAAACAGCATAGAGAAGGACAACCAGAACTCTTAAAGAAAACTATAATATAAATTTTTCCAATTATTATATATATATACAAATTATTTCTGTGCCTTAGGCAAGGACGAAAGACGAACAGCGGATTCTTTCTCTTCGTTGAACTCCTGCATCAATAGTACAGAAGGCCTTTTGCTCCATCATTCCAGGTAAGCCTGTACGCAGTTACAACTTAACGCTGGATCAGAGCAGACTCCATAGTAAAGGGATACTTGGATGACAATACAAGAAGGTGTTGAGGACACGAAGGACAGCGGACTCACTCGGTGGATAATTTGACTGAGGAGAAGGGATGTAAGGACCACTATCGGATCACTATGTTCCTGTACATTCCTTGGAGGAAAATAATTTTTACATTGGAAATAATTTGAGGGGAAGAAAGTTTATTACGGGACTGGTTGGACATAAGGGTGAACTTCGGGAATAGTTTCTGCGGGAGATTCATCATGACCAGTATGAAATCGAAAATGAGAGGCATCATTAATCTGGATCCATCCTTTTAGTGTATACGAAAGAATGGTCATTAAGGTCATTAATATCGGATATGAATATGAGGGGTGACTCTACGTACTCCGCCTTTATGAATTCTTCTATGATGGAAAGCAATTATGTCGGTTCCTCGGACAATGTTCTTCTTCGGCCATTGGTACTTGTGGAGGTGAAAATACAGGATCATCAAGGATATATATATTGGGCATTACGATCCAATTCATGGAGGATACGCTTTGTTTAAAAGCGTGGAAATCTTGTAGAAGGCGAACATATATATAAACGGTGGCTTGGACTCAGTGATCTTGGTCATGATCCCGGGAATAAGCTAATCACCACGGACAGATTCATACCACTGAGTTTGTATATATATGTGTAGTGTTTTTGCCCGGATCCTGCATTTTTTTTCAAACATCTCGTCAAAGACCATATGGCTATGTCCTTAAGGCCGAGACCATTGTTATGCAAAAGAACCTCAAAAGGCACTTCCGAAGAACCACAGGCATCATGAGGAGTTGACTAGTCCGGGTACTCTGGGAACCGACAGAGATTTTTACTTCAGCCCAATCCATTCTGAAAAGTACAATATATTCGGCAGTAATCGAGTCATGATAGAATTTTATAATAAAAAATAAAAAATGCACAAATAAATATTCTATGCTAAGGTATTAATTTCAACAATCAGTCAGGAGACAAAATGAATCAGAGTAAACTAACTCATTTCCTCTCTCTCACTTTTCTCAGAGTGGACCCACAATGTTAAAAACGGTCCCACTATAACTCTGAGAAACTGACTAACTATTGAAATAAAAAGAAAGGGAAGCAAGTACTAAATCCCAATATAGAATTTTAAATTTTACTTTAGAAGAGTTGGACAAAATATGTATTTCAGTGGTTGTCAAATAACTTTTTATAGTGTATTATGATGATCTCCTTTCCACAAAGTAAAGAAGAAAGGATCATCAATAATACTTAATTCACTGAAAACCCCTGTACCTCTGCAACCTATGAAACTTTACTTAAAATCATGGCATATTATATTTTTGTAAAATAAAAACAATATGAGGAAGTCTTTTTCCTTATTCTTTTTATTTTATTTTTAACCATAATTACTCTCTCCACTGGGTCCTATGATTTATAAGATGAAGATTCCGCACATCCAGCTATAGGCATCTGATTGGACAATGGCGAAATTTCTCTCATCAGGAACGAGGAAAATCTGCAAAATAGGGTTTAAAGCTCCGCCACTCCACAACCTGTCATGAACATGACAAGCTCGTTGGAGCGGAGGAACCGGTATATATATATGTACAATGTACATATATATACCCATATTCTTAATATATATTTTATATATATATATATATATATATATATATATATAATATATATATATAATATATATATATATATATATATATATATATATATAATTATATATTTTTATTCAAGTGGCCATATTGGCCCCAAAAAAAAGGTGGGGGTTTTTTTTTTTTTTCCCTTCCATGATCTATATACTATAGTATATTTTGTATGAAACTTTCTATTTATACGGTATAATATACACTGTATAAACGCTTTTTGATTTTATTTTGGGTAATGCAATCACACAAGACTTTCTTATATAGTTTGTAAATTTTTAAATTAGTCTGTACTCATACACAAAGAATACATACACACAATAGATCACTTAGGCAAGACATTTTCTCTAGGAGGGATATTCGTCTCATAATTTTGTGACGATCTGACATACTAGTAAGCAATCATCCAAGACCACTCCATATAGGAAAATGTTTATGGTTTTAAATAAATAGTTAAGAAGGAAGTATATGAAGAGATTAAGAAAGATAGAGAGAAAACTTATCTGGTTCTTAGTTTGGGATAAGTCATTTTGCTCATTATATTAGCTTTTTTCAATCAGTAGTTGAACAACAGAACTTTTATTAAATTGCAGATGAATTTTTTAAACAGATGAAACAAAGCCAACAAATCTCTGGGTTTATTTATTTCATCTCAGGGAAAGATCAATTTCAATTTATAATACAGAGGAGGTTATAAAAGACTGGTACGTCTCCTGTGACGGACATATTCTATGGGAGTAGACATTACATTCGGGAAATTGGGAACCAATCCTCTACTTCTAGTACGGGGAGGAACAGGCAATTGCATTTCCTCCAAGATTTCATCATCTATATGGACCAAAGTCAAATTACTATTATCCAAATGGACGTTAGTGGGATCACCAATTACCTCTCCCACTATTTGAAAAGGGAGAATTCTAGTCTCTGAGACAGGTGAAGAAACCATCTCAGCCGACGGGGACATATTGAAAGAATTACTATTTGGCGGGCTGAAACCATAAAATTCAGTCTTTTGAGAGCTGGAAGAACTATCTAGGGTAAAAAGGTTTGACCCATCGACCGGCAAATCACCCACAACATTTCTCTCTGACAGATCCATAAGGTCATCAGAAGAGACTGAGGGGGAATAGTTAGGTCTATCCATAAAAAAGGACGGGGGATCCGTTAAATTCAACCCAGATGTTTCCAGATTAGTACTTTCCAACTGCTGTGCTTGTGAAACTATAAGATCTTCATTATTATTAGTTAACCTTACAGGAGAAAGGATAGAGGGGTATTTAAATTTACTAGGGTATTCATGAGAATACATATCAATATAATCTAAAACAGGGGTAAGTATCTCGTCATGGTTGACCTCCAGGGTACTACCATGGTTCTCAGGAGAACTAGTAGGAATATTTATTAAATCTGTCTCGGATAAACTAGAATCGGAATCTATCTCAGGTAAACTAGAATGGTTAGAATTAGATTCGTCCGAAGAATGGATAGGTGAAATGGGAATTACGAGAGGAGGTAGCAAGAATTTTACCGCTTTGTGACCGGAAGATTGTAAGGACGTTGAAGACAACCGAGGATCTAACTCCTCCATACTAATGTTAAGGTTTTCCCTTTGATCCCAAGAAGTGGGCTCTATTACAGGAGTTAAATTGGGCAGTTGAATATAGTCATTTACAGAGATAGGATTAAAAGTTAAGAATCCCTCAAAATCAGCTTCCTCCTCCAGGGAATCATCGATATTAGTGAACAAGGAGGTATCAGCGATGGACTCTGACTCATAAGAATTAGCTGAATCAGTCTCAGACTCAAGATTGCTGGATTCAGGAGGATTTTCATCATCCCCATCCAACAAACTCTCCTCGTCCGAGAAAAATGCATCACTAATTTCTTTATTTCGAGTCAGGTATTTTCGCAAATAACCCGGAATCTCAATCCATTCCCTTAAGTGAAAATGGACTTTTTGAGTTCTACTGGGGGGATTAGTATTCCTTTGGATGACATATGCCACCCTATTCGGGTTCACGTCAACAACGGTAAAGGGCCCTTCCCACTTATGATGAAATTTAAGAGCAGTGCTTGGCCCAGTTCGTATTACTTTACGAGCTACTTTTTGACCGACCTTGAAAGGTTTAAAGTTGACACTGCCCTCTTTCCAATATTGGGGAAAAGTATGCACTGGAGCATGGGATGTAATAGATAATCCGAAGGGGACATGTCCAATGCGCTATGATAAGTATTATTATAAATTAATATGGAGGAAGACAATTCTTCATCCCAAGTAGCGGGTTGTTCCAGAACTAAACATTTCAGTAGTTGAATTAAACTCCGGTTAAATCGCTCTGAGACACCGTTACTCGCGGGATGAAGGGGAGATATTCTCACATGTTTAATATTGTGTTTTTGTAACACCTGTTGGAATACCTGGGAAGTAAATTCAGTTCCATTATCAGTCAATATACGATTTGGAACTTTAGGAAGAAAAGGGAGAACTTGGTGGAGTTTCCGAGAGACGGTCAAGCTGGACTTGTCAGCAATGGGGACTACAGACACCCATTTAGAATAATGATCAATGAATATCATGCAGTATTTATTTCCCTTAAAAGTTTTA
>JABUQX010006077.1:5000-38569 GCA_015478945.1 Trachelipus rathkii
TTTATTCCTCTTTCATTTTTAAAAGTGATTATAATTTCTATCCAAAACCTAACGTCCCTTCTTTTAAATAAAATGCTCTGAAATCATAGTTTTTTTCTTCCTTGCTCTTCTCGAATCCATAAAACTACTACCTCTGCACCAAAAGTACCGTATATGGGTAGTAATGGATAATGGGGATGATGCTGAAAAGGATGAATAATAATAATAATAATAATAATAATAATAATAATAATAATAATAATAATAAATAATGAGAAGGGAGTTTCTGAGAACTAGTAAAGTTTGTGTTTTGTGAAAATAAAAAGAAAATCTCTGGAAAATTTAAAAGGGGCAAAGTGAATAGGAAAGACAAGTAGCCCGGATTGTTGTTGATGAGAGCTTAAGAAATTTTTGATAGCTTGTTCTAATTTTTTTGAAACCATTAGATAGCCTAAGATCATAGGAGCCACAAATTTAAAAACTTGTCTAGACGTAAAATATCTTAAGAAAGACTTTTCATTTTTTTTCTCTAAAATTTTTTTTGTAGTTTTATATATTGCTTTACACTTTGAAATAAACTTTACCAAAAAGGCTTATTTGAAGGTGAAATATCTCTTGTCGCAAACAGACCTACGCCCATTTTTCTTTTTCCTCCTTTCGTTGAATGTTTAGCATTTTTGAATATTTTATTACACTTTGAAATAAACTTTACCAGAGGGTTATTTGAAGGTGAAAAAGTGTTTTGCTCCACACCCCTCTGAGATTTTTTTTTTTTGTTTCCCTCTTCTCGAGGACTTGCAAGACCGAAATTTTTTTTGGTTTTTTTTTTTCATCATATAAGATCTAAATAATCATCCTTTCAAGGCCAAATTTACTGCGTAGATTTTTCTTTAATTTTTTTTGGTAAAGGAGCTGGACAAAATTTTAAAGTTTTTAAATAATTAAAATTAATAAGCATAATTAGGCACTGTGCTTTTTGAAAATCTCATTTTCTCTAGTTAGTTTTACAGTTTCATTTCTGAGAAATATTATATTCTTTTTGGAAATTTTCATTTAGCTACCTTTGTTATAGATAATTTGTTTTGGCAAACTAAAGATAATTTGAAAAATCTACCTTAGCCAAAGTCAGACATTTTTTTTCCAGTATATATAATTTTTTTCATCATTTCAGAGGTTATCAATATAAAGTAGTCCTAGAGATTAAAGTTTTTTTATGCCCTTTGAATTTAGAGATTTAATTTAATGGAGTGTAAGACGATTAGCTTGCATAAAATTTTTGAGGTGTGAATTACTGGGAAAATTATATATATGACTTAAGATTTTTTTTAATAGATAGTAAATTTGTAACGTAATTTAGTACAAGATGTTTATAGTGAAAATTTAAAAAAAAAAAGTATTAGTTTTTTTGTAGAAAATTGTCTTGGATTTATTCTAACTATTATTTAAACTATTCATGAGAGCATCTAGCCCTATTTCCTAAATGTTATAAATATTTTTTTTTTAGCTTAACTAGGCCCTACCTAGCATAAACTTCTTTTGAAAATTTTTCTTTGTAAAGTATAGATTTTATACAGCCAAAAGTTAATAAAATGGATTTTTAAATGGGATGAATGCATATTTTTCCTTAGTACTCTTAACTTAGTAATATCAGTTATAAACACGTCCTATACTATGTAAGTTATATTTTATGACTCAGGATATATGCAAGTGATAAAGTTATAGTTCTGAATCTGACCATACATCATATTTTTTTTTCCTTAGAAGTTAGCAATTTTTGAGTTTTTCTTAGTTTTAATCTTTAAGGTATTTTATAAAAATTTAATTTATTTTTTTCTAAATGATGTTTCAAGACATCCACAGGTCGTATAGTTAAATCTTAAATCTGACATTTAAATTGGTTTATGAGTAGATTCTGGTAGAGTAAAGTTATATTTAAATGGGTGATTTTTGTTTTTGTTATTTTTATAATCTTTAATGGGGTCTATGTTTTTCATTAAAAGTAAATTTTTTTAAAGGGTGGTACTGTTTTTGATTCTAAACATGTTTGTAGGTAAAACTTCACTTATAAAATTTTGTGGGTGTATCTGGTTTTAAAGGATTTATATCTGTAAGAAGCTTTCAAGGTCCCTCAGGTTGTGAAAGTGGTTTATAGAGAAATAGAAAGTTAATTTAAATTTTTTGCATAATTTGAAAGGGATTTTTGTCAATTTTGATTTTTGTTATGGGCCTAATAAGAGAGGCGCCATTTTTAATTTTTTTTATATTTTTAGGGAGATTAATATCAGTTTATCAAGGGGATAAACTTAAAGTTTTGAAGATGTTTCTGTTGCAGTAAATCAGACAGCATTTTGGTTTTGATGTTTTTATGTTTTTTAATTTTTCTTTATTTTTGAAAGAATAACACTGAACCCTTGTTGGGACTGTGATGTAAAACCTTTTTCATTTAAAATTTAGTAGTTATTTTTGAATATTTTTGATTCCTTTCTTGATAAATTTTGGAAGCTTGTTAAACTTAGATTTTTGATATCGACAGCATTAATTTTGAAATATGGTTTTGGGACAAAATGATTTTTGAACAAAAGTTTTTTTTGAGGAGCCATTTTAATGGTTATTTTATAAATCTCTTATTTCTAGTTACTTGTGATTGCTGTAATGACTAGAGTCTTAAACTATATTTTTGAAGCACTGTTAAAGAATTTGTGTGAGATTTTACTGATCAGAGTTTTATTTATTTTTGTATTCATATTTCTTGAACTATTTGCCCATTAGTGAATTTCTTATGTTAATTTTTTTCTATTTAATTTTTTTTAGGCACTCTATACTGGGGTTTAATTTTTATTCTCAAAATAAAGCTTATATTGAACTGGAGTCTGATTGCGTTATCCTACAAAGTATCCAAGGCCTATACTTTTAACTCCCCATTTTCCGGAAACTGAAGGAAAAAGATATTGCGGGAAAGCGGCGATCCCTTGCTTGAGTGAATCAAATTGAGAGTATTGGCGAAGATAAGAAGCGTTTCCGAAGCAAGCTACTGGAGTTTATATAGGTGAAGAAAGAAGCAAACGCAAAGCAAAGAGTGCCAAGAACTTCACTTCGAGAGCTATTACACACCACAGGTTAGACCATTTTTCTCAAAAGTTATTATTTTACAAACAAAGCTGATATATAATCTTGAATATAAAATTTATACACCCCTCTTTCTTTTATTAAAGAATACTTTTAACGTAAAATTCACGTAAAATTTGGGGCCATTTTAAAATTTTATATTCTCACTAATTCCATTTTTTGGATAACTAATAAAAATCCGCATTTTGCCACACTAAAAAGGCAAATGTTACTCACATATTTGTTATAAATTTTGTTCACAAAATATTCTGAATGTACAAAACGAAAAATGAATGTAACATTGCCTGTTCACGCTCAACGGCAAACGTTTCAAGGAATTTTAAAAGCCACTCTGAGCAAAATCACAACCGGGAAGCCGGTCGAGCATTCCCACATTCATCTCCTGAAAGATATACGCAAGAAAATTGGAGAAAACAAAATTTAACCAAACCTCAAACGCAAAAGTATTTTCAAAACGAAATTCGCAATGGAAATCCAGAAAATTTTCTTTAAGGAGGGAGCAGATGAAGCCCAAACCTGTCTCTCTCCATCACAATTTCTCCTTAATGCAATATGGAAAAGCTCCAGAAAAATTCAAAGTAGAAGAAAACCGTTTTGATGGAACACCACCTCACTTCCAGAAGCAAAAATGTAATAATTATTCGCGAAATGGTAATAAAAACACCACCACTCACCCCAATTATGAAAATGTATTAAGAACTGTTTCTCAATATTCAACTAACTCTGTAAATTTAACTTTAAATTCCATTTCAAATTCTCATAGCAAAAATATGAATTGTCTCAATGTTCAAGCGAGCTCAAATTCTCTTTTTAATTTAGATACCAAGCATAAAGTTAAAAATTTTGTTAGCCAAAATGATTGTAAGTCACATGTTTCTATAAATTGTAATGATGTAAAAGAATATTGAAATTTTGAAGATGCTAACACATGCCCAACGATTCACAAAAATGTTCCTCATGCAGCTCTAAATTCGCATTATTTAAATGTTTCCAAAAATGCTAAAACTCACAGCAATGTTTCTCATGCAGCTCTAAATTCGCATTATTTAAATGTTTCCAATCACTCAGCTAATAAGAATTATCCAAATGTTAACTCACGCACCACTGTTCACAAGAATAGTTTAATTAATTTTCCGCATGCATTGATTGATACAGCATATTTAAATGTAAATAAAACATTCACAATGTAATTCTAAAGCAACTATAAATGTACTTAACATTGAAAACATATCTCAGGGTACAGTAGCGTCAGCTATGAATGTTTCAAAAAACGCTAACCCATTCTCTGTGAGCTCTTTGAACACTACTGAAGATGATGTATTTCCTTCAGAGAGCACAAATGTTAAAATTTTTTTAGGTAAAAATGATTTTAATCCACATGTTTTTATAAATATTAATGATATCAATGATAGGGAAAATTTTAAAGATGTTACCTCAGACACCACTTCTCAAGGTATTTCAAAAGCAATTATGAATGTAAAGAATGATCACAAAGCCGCCTCTCACGGAAATCTAAACGCAACTATGGAAAAAAGGTTTTCACAAGAAAATATGAAAATGACTCATTTTATTTCTAATGATGTTAATCAACCAAATAATGTAAATGTTCTTAATCCTCATTTTTCTTTCAGCAAAGCTTCTCCTCCTAATAATTTTAGATGTAGCCATTATGTCCAGGGTAAAGCTCAGATAGGTAAAAATTTTATTAATGATAAAAATGCATGTTCGATATGTTTTAATGATACTATTTTCAACGAGAATTTGAAACATAATGAGCCTCACAATTTTCATGGTGTAGCAAACACCATTACCAGAGATAGAATAGAGAATGTAGATAGCATAACCTACATTCAAAATGATAAACCAGATAGCATTAATGAGAGTAAAACTAATAGTTCAAAAATTTTTGGTAATTATGGAGCATCTTATAGTCCAGGAAATGAAAAAGTTAAACATGAACATGATGTAAATGGAAAATCCACCACAGAGCTTTCACAAACCACAAAAGAGTCACATATTGCCCATTTTCAACAGAGGATGAGGAATATGGACCTTTCATTTAACACAAACAATTTATTTTCCAGGAATTTTAATAATAATTTACAGGTTAATACACCAAATTTAGCAAAATCGAGAAGCATATCAAATGCACAGTTGAAAAGCAACGAGATAGCAACCGAGTCCAGAAGCGAAATGGATATGACGCAGTTACATAATGGAAATGAGAACACAAACGCTTTTGAAAATAATGAAGGTAATGGTGATGAAATTCATAAAAGAGAGATGAAGCAAGTAGAAATAGAGATGGATGTAGAAATGAAAGGTAAGGTCAATAACTCTATTTATATGAACAAATATGTAGCAAATGTAAGATTTGATAGCAGACATGATATAAGTGGAAGTTCCACAAGCGCTTTTGATAATGAGATAGTTCACGCAAATATAGAGCATTGGAATGGTGAAAGATGGAAGGAAAAAGGTGATACAGTAGGCACTGAGGATGCCATGGTACAGGGCAGGGATGAGATATGCATCTCCAATAGCACGCATAAGCAAAGAAATAGTTATGAGACACCACTGACCAATATGGTAGATACAAAAGAGTTCAGAAAGCGCACTTTCAGCTCTTATAGAAGGAATAGAAAGTTTAGTAGAGCACATGATGTAAGTAATATATCAAAAATAGCACATTCTGGAATAGGTAGTATTACTTCCAATTTGGTTTTAGATAGGGATGTAGTTTTAAATGAAAATTGCATAATGGGCCTTAATTTCCAACACTCTAAACATAGTTTTGGAAATTCTTCCTCCTGTTTTAATAACATTTTACCTTTTGATTTCAAAGATACCTCAAATTCCTTCATTGAATTAATTAAAAACTATGTTCTCTCTCCACCATTATCGTTTAATATAGATTTTTCTTTCTCCTCTAAGCATGATCTACCTAATATGAATGAAAATCTCTCTCAGGGCACCCCCCCTTCCTTTCAAAAGGATTTCTCAGACACGATTATATCTTTTAATGAAACAATGATACCAAATTCTTTATTAGCTTCTAACACTCTCGTTTCTGAGCACTATGATTTGACTTCCGAACCATCATTTGATAAACATTTAGAACCTCACCCTCCATTTGGTCCCTCTCAGGTTGATAATCTCACTTCAAATCACCATATCAGCTCTCTCTCTCTTCCTCAAGTAGAAACGCATCTTTCTTCTTTAGCAAATGACGCAGTTCTGATTTCATACTCACAACAACCTTTTCTAGATTCATATTCAGAGCAAAGGGAATCAATCCACACACCTCCACAGAACAACAATTTTAAATCTCAACATCAAACATCTTTTCAAGCGCATGATTTTCCAAATCTTCCTACTCAGTCCACACCTATAGCAGACTCTCATCTCACTTTACCTCAAACTCCTTTCTCAACTCCTGATTTTACAAATCTTTCTAATCAAAAACCACTTAAAGTAGCCTCACGCTTGTCTGTATTTCAAACCGAAGCAGTTCCATATAACACTGAGGCATTCACAACTCTCATTAAAAATTTAACTTCCTCTCCCCCTTTAACAACATTTGAATCACATTCCCAAACTATTCCTTTACAAGATGATGCACATCCTATACCAAAACCAAATTCTCAGGGAACCACTACCGCACTTTCTATGGTTGTCGCAAAACCGAAAGTCTTATGTAATAAGAAAATTGTGGTCCCACCTCAATCTCTACAAGTTTTTTCTAACCTTTCCATTTCACAAACAGAAATAACACTCAAACTTTCACATGACATGTTTTTCAAAACTCTTCCTCAAAGTTCTCACTTAGCTACCCTTCCAAATTCTCCTCCACCACAACCTTATTCCTACGCCCTCCGACCACCTCCAAAGCCTAACTTTTTGTCTCCTTCACTTCCAAGAAGGCTTACTTGCAAAGACCTTCCTACCGCGATACCTCCGAAACTATCTTGTGACAATTCTCCTTCTTCACTTCAAACCACAACGTCACAAATTCATTCTCCTCCACCACCTCCATTGCCTCCTGCAATTTCACTTCTAAGTAGACTTCCTTATCCAATTCCTCATCCACCTATTTATTCTTCCACTTTAGAAAACAAACTCCTATTTAATCTTTCACTGTGGAAAACAAACTCTTCTTTCCTCACACAGGAAAAATCCTTCACAAATCACAAACACTTTTAGACTTTAAAATTTTTTTTCTCGCCCCAGCAGTATATTTATATTTTCACTGAGAAAATATAAAATAAACAATCATCTTAGAAATCAGGGAAATTTCTAAATGTTAAAGAAAACTAAACACAGTTTTAACAACCTAAACACATAAGAAAATTTTAAAGTAAAATAAGAACAAAGATAATGTCTCTTCCCCAAATTTTTTTTAAAAATTTTTAATATTTTTTAGTAGTAACATCAAAATCCTACTTATTTTTGGGTCACTAGCTATACTATTTTCAGTTTGTTTCAAATTAAAGTTAGAATATTTTTGATATGAAATTAGATTTCACAGTCATTTCAATTACGTAATGTCAAACATGAAGACATTTTCACCTAAATTTCAATCCCTCAGCACTCAAGTATTTTTTTTTTTTAAACCACATTCTCTTTGCCTCCCATTTTAACAAAACATATCAAGAGTTCAAATGCGCACAAATTATTAATGCTATTGCATACATCTTAAACTTTAAAACATAGAGTAATCTCTGTACAAAGACAATTGATAGCATCTAGTTTCTCATTATGCATTTGATTCCTCCTTAAACGAAATTCTCCACTGTTTCCCCCTAAGATTATAACTTCTTACTCTGACTACATTTCATTTTTCAACCTATAATATCAAGCTTTCTTTTAAATTCACAAAATGTAGTTTTCAATCTCATGTCCAAGAAACAAACCCATCTGCAACAATTGCATAAGCCCAAAATTTTTTTTGGCAGGGAGACTCTATAACAGAGAGGAATCTGTTATATAATTATATAAAGAGATATTTTATCTCTTTATTTTTTTTCTCAAATTTGAGCTAATATTTTCGAATCATTTTAAAAATTTTTTATTTTTTTTGTTTCGCTACTTCCAAACTCCTTCCCCCATACGCCGCTCGTCCGAATGTTTCTAAAACCCCCCCCTCCCACAACTCTTTCGGGAAACACGCGGATAAAATATAAAATACACCCCCCGTTTATTTTTTGTCTTCCCCCATCTTTTACTGCAAAATAAAATTAATCAAAGTTGCCAACACGCAGTTTCCTGATAAACTAAAAATAAAATATTCTTGATCCCTTATTTTTTTTTGCAACGAATTTAAAATGTACCATTTTCATTTTTCCTTGGATTTTCTCTTCTTTTTCCCCTTTTAAAACATCTCTGTTTTAATTAGAGAAATTACCCCTAAATATTATGAACAGATTTTCTGGAAGTTTTTCTTTCCTGTTATCATCTGAAGGACACCATCCCTCCTTTTCTCTCGACCCCACTCTCTCCTTCCCCCCCTCCCAGGCGACCGGCGGTACACGCGGGAATATACCATTTACTCTTAACAGATGAACCTCGCCGGGTGTATAATATCTCTCAGTGTAAATATTAGTGATTTTTCTTGGTGAGTTTCAATTCTTTTTCCCATTTATTTTTTTTTCATATTAAGTACAAGGAAACGATTTTAGAATTTTTTTCTTGATGTTTGAAGGCCTAGACTAAACTCGGTGGTTTCATAAAATTTTAAGGCCTAGAGCAGCCCTACGTGGAAAGTGGAAATACCACTTAAATATAACTTGGGTTGTGTTAAAATTTGCTGGAGTTATTATGGAGTAGTTTTTTTTTTCTCTCTTTCTCTTATCAATATAAATTTTGTATTTTTGAAATATCACATATTTTATAAATTTTTGTTTTTCTCAAGCGTATCCCCTTTTGTTTTTTATCTTTTTTTATACGCTTTAAAGTAGACAAAAAGGCCTTATCTTTACCCGGTCTTATTTTATTATTTTTTTGTAATGATTTTTATTCCTCTTTCATTTTTAAAAGTGATTATAATTTCTATCCAAAACCTAACGTCCCTTCTTTTAAATAAAATGCTCTGAAATCATAGTTTTTTTCTTCCTTGCTCTTCTCGAATCCATAAAACTACTACCTCTGCACCAAAAGTACCATATATGGGTAGTAATGGATAATGGGGATGATGCTGAAAAGGATGAATAATAATAATAATAATAATAATAATAATAATAATAATAATAATAATAATAATAATAATAATAATAATGAGAAGGGAGTTTCTGAGAACTAGTAAAGTTTGTGTTTTGTGAAAATAAAAAGAAAATCTCTGGAAAATTTAAAAGGGGCAAAGTGAATAGGAAAGACAAGTAGCCCGGATTGTTGTTGATGAGAGCTTAAGAAATTTTTGATAGCTTGTTCTAATTTTTTTGAAACCATTAGATAGCCTAAGATCATAGGAGCCACAAATTTAAAAACTTGTCTAGACGTAAAATATCTTAAGAAAGACTTTTCATTTTTTTTCTCTAAAATTTTTTTTGTAGTTTTATATATTGCTTTACACTTTGAAATAAACTTTACCAAAAAGGCTTATTTGAAGGTGAAATATCTCTTGTCGCAAACAGACCTACGCCCATTTTTCTTTTTCCTCCTTTCGTTGAATGTTTAGCATTTTTGAATATTTTATTACACTTTGAAATAAACTTTACCAGAGGGTTATTTGAAGGTGAAAAAGTGTTTTGCTCCACACCCCTCTGAGATTTTTTTTTTTTGTTTCCCTCTTCTCGAGGACTTGCAAGACCGAAATTTTTTTGGGTTTTTTATTCATCATATAAGATCTAAATAATCATCCTTTCAAGGCCTAATTTACTGCGTAGCATTTTTCTTTAATTTTTTTTGTAAAGAGCCTGGACCAACCTTTTAGTAGTTTAATAATTAAATTAATAAGATAAATTAGGCACTGTGCTTTTGAAAATCTCATTTTCTCTAGTTAGTTTTACAGTTTTCATTTCTGAGAAATATTATATCCTTTTTGGAAATTTCATATAGCTACCTTTGTTATAGATAATTTGTTTTGGCAAACTAAAGATAATTTGAAAAATCTACCTTAGCCAAAGTCAGACATTTTTTTTCCAGTATATATAATTTTTTTCATCATTTCAGAGGTTATCAATATAAAGTAGTCCTAGAGATTAAAGTTTTTTTATGCCCTTTGAATTTAGAGATTTAATTTAATGGAGTGTAAGACGATTAGCTTGCATAAAATTTTTGAGGTGTGAATTACTGGGAAAATTATATATATGACTTAAGATTTTTTTTAATAGATAGTAAATTTGTAACGTAATTTAGTACAAGATGTTTATAGTGAAAATTTAAAAAAAAAAAGTATTAGTTTTTTTGTAGAAAATTGTCTTGGATTTATTCTAACTATTATTTAAACTATTCATGAGAGCATCTAGCCCTATTTCCTAAATGTTATAAATATTTTTTTTTAGCTTAACTAGGCCCTACCTAGCATAAACTTCTTTTGAAAATTTTTCTTTGTAAAGTATAGATTTTATACAGCCAAAAGTTAATAAAATGGATTTTTAAATGGGATGAATGCATATTTTTCCTTAGTACTCTTAACTTAGTAATATCAGTTATAAACACGTCCTATACTATGTAAGTTATATTTTATGACTCAGGATATATGCAAGTGATAAAGTTATAGTTCTGAATCTGACCATACTTCATATATTTTTTTCTTAGAAGTTAGCAATTTTTGAGTTTTCTTAGTTTTAATCTTTAAGGTATTTTATAAAAATTTAATTTATTTTTTTCTAAATGATGTTTCAAGACATCCACAGGTCGTATAGTTAAATCTTAAATCTGACATTTAAATTGGTTTATGAGTAGATTCTGGTAGAGTAAAGTTATATTTAAATGGGTGATTTTTGTTTTTGTTATTTTTATAATCTTTAATGGGGTCTATGTTTTTCATTAAAAGTAAATTTTTTTAAAGGGTGGTACTGTTTTTGATTCTAAACATGTTTGTAGGTAAAACTTCACTTATAAAATTTTGTGGGTGTATCTGGTTTTAAAGGATTTATATCTGTAAGAAGCTTTCAAGGTCCCTCAGGTTGTGAAAGTGGTTTATAGAGAAATAGAAAGTTAATTTAAATTTTTTGCATAATTTGAAAGGGATTTTTGTCAATTTTGATTTTTGTTATGGGCCTAATAAGAGAGGCGCCATTTTTAATTTTTTTTATATTTTTAGGGAGATTAATATCAGTTTATCAAGGGGATAAACTTAA
Source organism: Trachelipus rathkii (assembly GCA_015478945.1). Lineage (NCBI taxonomy): Eukaryota > Metazoa > Arthropoda > Malacostraca > Isopoda > Trachelipodidae > Trachelipus > Trachelipus rathkii. Next base: position 16,406 of record JABUQX010006077.1, read on the forward strand.
AGTTTTGAAGATGTTTCTGTTGCAGTAAATCAGACAGCGTTTTGGTTTTGATGTTTTTTATGTTTTTAATTTTTTTCTTTAATTTTTTGAAAGAATACATGAACCCTTGTTGGCGACTGTGAAGATACCTCTTAATTTAAAGTTTTTTTGAATATTTTTTATTCCTTTCTTGATAAATTTTGGAAGCTTGTTAAACTTAGATTTTTGATATCGACAGCATTAATTTTGAAATATGGTTTTGGGACAAAATGATTTTTGAACAAAAGTTTTTTTTGAGGAGCCATTTTAATGGTTATTTTATAAATCTCTTATTAGTTCTTATTAACTTGTGATTGCTGTAATGACTAGAGTCTTAAACTATATTTTTGAAGCACTGTTAAAGAATTTGTGTGAGATTTTACTGATCAGAGTTTTATTTATTTTTGTATTCATATTTCTTGAACTATTTGCCCATTAGTGAATTTCTTATGTTAATTTTTTTCTATTTAATTTTTTTTAGGCACTCTATACTGGGGTTTAATTTTTATTCTCAAAATAAAGCTTATATTGAACTGGAGTCTGATTGCGTTATCCTACAAAGTATCCAAGGCCTATACTTTTAACTCCCCATTTTCCGGAAACTGAAGGAAAAAGATATTGCGGGAAATATATATATAATATATATATTATATATAATATATATATATTGATTTTATACATCCAATATTATATATATATATAATATATCAAATTATTATATACCATATATATATATATATTATATATATATATATTATATAACATATAACATATATTATATATATATATCGATATTATATATAATAATATATATATATATATATATATATATATAGTGATGGGTAAATGCCCAGGCACTTAAGAATTGGGCAAATGCCCTGGGCATTTATCTGGGCATTTGTCCAATTTGGGCATTTTAGAGGGCATTTATACTTTTATTATGCATACACCGGTATATATATTATATTATATATATTATATATACATATATATCTATATATATATCTTTTATATATATACTATATATATATATATATATATTTATATATATATATATATATATATATATATATATATATATATATATATATATATATATATATATATATATATATATATATATATATATATATATATATATATATATATATATAATAGTTAAAGTTAAGACGACAAGGGGAATCTGCTTAGAATAATGAATAGGGATGGTGCTTTCGTAACTGATGAAATGAATGTGAGGGGAGTGTGGAGGGAACACTTTGAAAATCTGCATAACATTGGCAGTAATGAAGAGGTGATAGTGAATGTGTGTGGGTTTGATGGTGCAAGAAGGAATAGGTATTTTGGGGATGAGGTCATTAATAGGTAATTAGGTAATGGGTAGAGTGAGAAATTTAAAGAATTGTAAATCTGCAGGTATAGATGAAATTACTGGTGAAATGATCAAGAACAGAGGCGAGATGGTGATTGATTGGATTTGGAAGTTGTGTAACAAAATGTTTATGGAGGATATAGTTCCGAGGGATTGGAGGAGAGCAGTAATATATAAGGGTAAGGGGGATAAGGGTAGCTGTAGGAATTATAGGGGAATTAATTTATTGAGTGTTGTAGGGAAGATATATGCTGGTATTTTGGTCGAAAGAGTGTGTCGAGTGACTGAAGGACTGATTCTGAAGAACAAGGTGCATGTATAAGTGGTAGAGGATATGTGAATCAAATCATTGAGAAAATAAGGAAGAATAAATTGTATTTAGGTTTTATGGATTTGCAACAATAGGGAAGCTCTATGGCAGGTGTTAGTGAAATATGGTGTTGGTGGTAGGCTTCTGAATGGAATCAAAAGTATGTATGACGATAGTGAAGCGTGTGTAAGAAAAAATGGAGTCGTAAGTGATTGGTTTAATATTAATAGTGGAGTGAGGCAGGGATGCTATGTCACCTTGGTTATTCAATTGATATATGGATGAGGTTATGAAAAAATTAGAGGTGGGGGTGGCAGGAGATAGTGTTCGAATGATGGAGAATGGAAGAGAGTGGAGGGTGCCCTATTATATGTGGATGATTTGGTTTTGTGTGGCGAATCTGAAGAGAGTTAGAGAGGATTGGTAAAGAGATTTGGCAGAGTGTGTAAAAGGAGGAGTTTGAAAATAAACGTAGATAAGAGTAAGGTTATGGTTGTGTGTGAGGACATTCCTCGGTGTGAAGTTATGTTAGATGGTGAGCATCTGGAACAAGTGTCTGAGTTTAAATATTTAGGATATATGTTGGATGAAAAGGGAACGAATGATGAAAAGTGTAGTAGGGAAGTTGTGATTGGCAGCAATTTGGCTGGTGGAATTAAATTGTTGGTGGATGTAAAGGGTATTGAGTGGCTAGGGTTTTACATGAGGGTATTGTTGTTACCTGTGTTATTGTATAGTAGTGAGACTATGGTCTGGAAAAGAAGTATAGATCTAAAGTAAGTGTTCAGATGGACAATCTTAGGGACGTGTTAGGTGTGAGAAAAATTGATAAAATGAGGAATGAATGTATTAGAGTTGTGGGGTGTGAAGAAAGGGGTAAATGAGAGAATAAATGAAAGTACATTGAGATGGTTTGGTCATGTGGAAAGGATGGATGATAGTGAGTTAGTTAAGCGGGTGTATAGTGGTGAGTGTGCTGAGAATCAACCGGCTGGGAGACCGAAAAAAAAGTGGATTGTCAGTAAAGGAATGCCTGGAGGAGAGAAATGTGAGTTTGGCAAAGGCGAGAAGAAAGGAATAATAGGAAGTGAAATGGCGGGGTTTTGTGAGGGGGTATGGTTGTGGTCCACTGGATCAAGGATGAACCCTAACTGGCTTGAAATAAATTTCTTTATCAGCCTTATGTGGAAAACTTATCAAAAGTTTTGCTAAATATATATATATATATATATATATATATATATATATATATATATATATATATATAATATTATATTATATATATATATATATATATATATAATATATTTATTGAGAGAGAGAGAGAGAGAGAAGAGAGGTTTAGCAAGCTTTTTTTAAGTTTTCCTCATTGCGGCTGATGAAGAAGTTATTGGTGGAGTGGTACATGGTCGGATTAAAGAGTGGTTGGGAAATAGAAAACAGTGTGTTATCTAAATGAAACGCAATAAGTCATCATGGAAATAGTGAAGAGTGGTGTCCCACAGGGTTCAGTGCTGGCGCCACTATTGTTCCTCATATACTGTATATAAATAGACCAAGAACTTAAATGTAAGGTTTGTAAGTTTGCCGATGATACCAAAGTGGCTTACTACGTCGGTATTAATAGTGAAGATGGTATAAGATTCAAAATGAATCTTGATAACTTTTTTGGGTGGGCAGATAAGTGGGCAAATGATTTAATAGTAAAAAGCTGTAAGGTTCTTTCACCCTAGTATACGCAATTAAAAGTTTTAATTACAATTTTAATTGAAATTCGCAAGAGTATCTCCTGTAGTTATACGCCACATTTTGGAAGTAGCTAATCTGTTTGGAAGCCAGGAATAAAGCTAATAAGATTGTGGGCATAATAAATATAATGTTTGTTTTACAAACAAAGGAGGTTTATAAGTAAAACTTTAATAAAGCTATGTTGGCCGTTATTAGAGTATTTGAGGCACAAGTTTTGGGCCCCTTATTTAAGGAAGGACATAGATATGCTAGAGAGTGCAATGTAGAGCAACAGGGGTAATTTCTGGATTTGAGTGTAAAATATATGAGGAGAGGCTGAAGGAGTTAGGATGTTTTCTGTAGAAAGGCAATTTCTCAGAGGGGACATTGATACAGTCTACAAAATATTTACATCTATTGATAATACGGCGACCAATAAATTTCTTCATAGTAGAGCACAGACGGGAGACCTGGGGGCATAGTAAGAAAATTATGAAAGAAAGCATGCCTCTTGATATAAGAAAAGCATTCATTCAGTAATAGATTGTTAAATTTGGAATGATTTGCACAGGGAGGTTGTCGAGTGCGGACTCAATCACGATTTTGAAGGATGGCAATGGAAAAGTCTATGCATGGTTTGGGTATCATATAGTATATTTTGACTAAACCCAATTGGCAGGTTTTTAGTTACAGTAGTTTATAAGGTTAACTGCATGTTACTAACTAAGTTATTAAGGTTTAAACTGAAATGTTACTATAAATTATTAAGCTTGTAGTGTGTTGGTGCGTACTTAAGCTTATAGTTTTTTTTCTTTTAGTTGTAGACTTTGTGTTTACTATGTAAGTTATTGGACAAGGCCCTAGGGTGCTTTTGTGGATTTGCATGAGCTGTTATAGATTTTGCGTATACTACTGCAAGTATTGGAAAGCCCCTAGGGTGCTTTGTTTGGATTTGCCATGAACATGTTGTTTGGTGATTTGGTTCTGTGGGCTTGACTGGGAGTCTCGATAGGCCCATCTTCCAGCTGCAGCGCCTAGGCTCTATATGTTTGATAGATGCAATGTGAGGGTCTGTCGCGGTCTGTGAAGCTCTAGGGTGGATTTTTCTGACTGCAACAAGTTCTCACTAAAAGGTATAAAGGGGGAAGGTGAGGCTGGGCTTAATTTTCGACATGCGTCATATTCTTCTACTACTTTTGCTGTGTTCTTGGGTGCATGTCACGCGCCTTACCCCAGTCTTGGGGAGAGAAGGGTGATGATGATGGTGGTGATGATGATATATAAAAACGATGCCATACATAAAATACAAATGCTGAAAATGAAATACTAATATTTTGGAATGTTTTTTTCAATGCTTTTCTCAATAATCCATCTTTTGCTGATTAATTTTATAAATGCCCCAAGTTTTGGGGCGGGCTTTAAATATGAAATGGGCAAATGCTGGACAAATGCCGCATTTTATAATGCCTGCCCATGGGCTTTTGCCCAATGTTCATCACTATATATATATATTATATATATATATATTATATATATATATATATATATATTAATTAAAAATATATTATATATATATATATATATATATATATATATATATATATATATATAATTATATATATATATATATAATATATATCAGGCTTGGTTTCAAGTACAAGTACTTGTACTTGGACTTAAGTACATTTTTATTTATTACTTGCATATGAAGATTCCTGAAACTATGTCTTCAACTATATTTCTGCTTGGAACATTTTGTATTAGAAAATTTGCAAGTACTTGCAAGTACTTTTGGCATTTTAACTTTGTCATATATTTTTTTTTTATCATTTTTCTAGGTATTGATATATTGTTCTTATGTATTCTAAATAAATTTACATTTATGAATATTACATTTGTCATTTTATATATATATTAATATATATATTAATATATTATATATATTATATATATAATATATATATATATATCTATATATATTATTATATATATATATATTATAATATATATATATATATATATATTATATATATTATATATATATAATTTATAAATTATAAATATACCAAGAAGAATTTGAACATTTTAAATTATTTATTAGCCGCCTAGTTTCGGATAAGAATCCCTTCTTCCCATTTTCAAGACTTATAATATAATGATAAAAATTTTAAAATCCAAATAATAAATAAATCAATTAAAAAGAGAAATAATATAAAGGTAAATAAATGTCTTAAAGAGAATGAGGCTCAAGCCTGTAGTCACGCCCTTATGATTTAAACAAAATCTCACTTCAGTAAAAGACTGTTAAAATTTAGATTTTCATTTAAGGGCGGTTTGAGATACCAAATATACAATGATTCTAACAACTGAAAGATCGGGTTCCTCAGTTGGGACAATATTCCGAATTCGTATGCCTGTATATGGGTCGTTTTTCCTGAAGAGAAATGGCAATTTATAGCTGAATATGGGGTGATGATGTAAATGGTCTAGAGTTCTAAATGAATAAACTTTATGCTCAGCAATACGTATGGAAAGGCTTCATATTGTCTTTCCTATGTAGGTGGCATCGCAGTCACCGCACTTAGGCCTATAAACTGGCCCCTTCGAGGTAAAGGGAGTTTATCTTTAATTTAAAATATTTCCACATTTTTTTTCACTCCGAAAATAATAAATCTAAATTTAAACTGTGAAAGTTTGTTTTTTAAAACACGTCAATTTTAGCATCGAATTTTGTAACTGATTTTCCCCAGAAAAGCCAACCTCATATACAAAATATTCCTAGGAGCTGTTAATTTAGCCTGAGCTTTGTCTTTAAATTTTGCTGAAAGTTATTTTCGAAGTTGAGTCAATTATAAATTCTGGAAACCCATTCTTCAGAAATAATGTTTCAGGAAATCAAGTTCTTTTGTAAAAATTAACATAAGATAGATGACAAAATTTTGTATCCCCTGTCAAAAAATTTTTTTAATTAAGTTGATTTTTAAAAATATGAAGTCAATGAGAATAAAATTTCGTCGTCAATCCAGTAAAATTATATAGGCGAGATGGTGATTGATTGGATTTTGAAGTTGTGTTACAAAGCGTTTATGGAGGGTTATAGTTCCGAGGGATTGGACGAGAGCACAATATTAGTACCTTATATAAGGGTAAGGTGGGATAAGGGTAACTGTGGTATTGTAGGGTAATTAGTTTATTTGAGTGTTGTAGGGAGATATATGCTGTATTTTGGTCGAAAGAGTGGTCGAGTGACTAAAGGACTGATTCGGTGAAGAACAATGGTGCGTTTTAGTAATGGTAAGAGGGATGTGTGGATCCCAATCTTTACATTGAAACAAATGACTGGGATAAAAGAGGGAGGAGAAGAATGAATTGGTATTTAGGTTTTATGGGTTTTGCACGGGCGTACGATTATGATTTAATAGGGAGCTCTAATGGCTAGGTGGTTAGTCAAATGATGTTTGGTGTAAGCTTTCTGAATGAATCAAAGTATGTATGACGATAGTGAGTGTGTGTAAGAATAAGGTCGAAAGTGATTGGTTTATATTAATAGCCGAGTGAGGCATGGATGTGTTTATGTCTCCTTGGTTTTTAAATTTTATTATGAAGGGGTTTTGGAAAGAATTAAGGTGGGGGTGGCAGGAAATGGTGTTAGAATGATGAAGAATGGAGGAGAGTGGAGAGTTCCCAACCTATTATATCCTGATGATTTGGTTTTGTGTGGCGAATCTGAAGAGACTTTGAGAGGATTGGTAGAGATTTGGAAGGGTGTGTAAAAGGAGGGGTTTGAAAGTAAACGTAGATAAGAGTAAGGTTATGGTTGTGAGTGAGGACAGTCCTCGGTGTGAAGTTATGTTAGATGGTGAGCAGCTGGAAAAAGTGTCCTGAGTTTAAATATTTAGATAAATGTTGGATGAAAAGGGAATGGATGATGCAGAGTGTAGTAGGAAAGTTGGGAATGGCAGGAAGGTGGCTGGTGCAATTAAATCGTTGGTGGTGGATGTAAAGGGACTACGTCTTCAGTGAGCTAGAGTCTTGCATGAGGGTATGTTATTACCTGTGTTAATGTACAGTAGTGAGACTATGGTCTGGTATAAGAGGTATTGATCTAAAGTACAATGTGTTCAGATGGACAATCTTGGGGGGGTGTTAGGTGTGAGAAGAATTGATAAAATTGGGAATCAATATATTAGAGAGTTGTGTGGTGTGAAGAAAGAGGTAAATGAGAGAATAAATGAAAGAACGTTGAGATGGTTTGGTCATGTGGAAAAGATGGAAGATAGTCGGTTGGTTAAACGGATGTATAGTGGTGAGTGTGCTGGGAATCAACTGGCTGGCAGACCAAAGAAAAAGTGGATTAAGTCAGTAAAGGAATGCCTGGAGGAGAGAAATGTGAGTTTGGCAGAGGCAAGAAGAAAGGTGCATAATAGGAGTGAATGGCGGGGTTTTGTGAGGGGGTATTTTTGTAACCCACCTGGGCCAAGAGATGAACCTCACATTGACGAGATGCCATAGTGAGGATCCGTCGCGGTCCCGTGAAGCTCTAGGGTGGATTTTCTGACTGTGACGAGTTCTCACAAAAAGGTATAAAGGGGGCGGTAAGGCTGAGCTTTCTTTTCGACTTGCTTCATATTCTACTACTTTTCTGTTTCCGGTGCATGTTACGCACCCTACCCCCAGTCTTGGGGAAAGAAGGTGGATGCTAATAATGATGATGATATATATATATATATATATATATATATATATACTGATTTTATATATTATAAGCAAAACATCTAGTGGGAAGAGAATATATATAATATATATAATATATATATATATATTAGGGATGTACCGATAGTATCGGTATCGGTATCGGTATCAGTAGTATCGGCCATTTTTTGGGGTATCGGTTAATATGGCCGATACTTAGCCGATACTTCTTACTTTTTGGGTGAAAAATTATGAGAAACTTTTAGATTCAATAATAAATCTAGTTCGATATAGATAGCTAGTACTAGGTTATTTTTTTTTTTTTTTTCCCCCCTCGATTTCCTTTTTAATTTAGATTTTTAGCGTTTCTCCAACTTGGGCATTTACCTATTTGGACAGCCATTATTATAATTTATACAGATTTATCTTCTACTTTTTTAGTTGATCAATAGTATTTTTTTTTTTTTTTTTTTTTTTTTTTTTTTGTACGCAATTTCGTGAGAGTGTGTGATTGCGCGAGTGTTTTTAAACTTTCTGGATTATTCATATTTTAGATATTTGCTGTAAATAGGGCTTTACCGTTTTAAAATTTCATGTTTTAAATTTAGGTTTTAGCGTACGAATAATTTTTCCTCATTTTTTCCTTTGGTTTTTGTCTATTTGTTTGTGTTTTTTTTTTTTGTTTGTTTTTTTTTTTTTTTTTGTGCGTGTAATATAGCAGATTTGCACAGGCGTGGCTTTCTTTTGACTTTACCAACATCAATGGCTTGCACTCTAACTCTGCATCCATGGAATACCACCTCTCTATCTCTAACCATAATTTTATGTTCTTGTCTGAGACCCAGATGGCTAAGAATTCATCCTTCAGCTCGTTTAATATATCCAACTAGAACTTATTTTATAATTTCCGTCTGAAGGGTGGAGTATGTGCCTATGTAAATATAAACACCCTTATTTTTCGTCTGAGAATCTCGAACTCGCTAAACTTCGATGCTTTGGGCTTAAATCTTTCTTCTCTACTAAATAATACTTATGCTTTCTGCTAATGTTCTCTTAACAGAACAGATTTCAATGCCTTTTTTTGTTACCTTACTATTCTCAACGAGACTGTTATATCTTCTCTCATCCAAATACTGAGGTCCTCTATTTAGGGGATTTCAATGTACACAACACTGAATTGTTGGGTTTCTTTCCTTATTATTTATGTGAGGAAGGAGCCAAATCATTCAGTAATTCTCACGAATCCTGGAGCACTATTAAAGAACGCTACACACCAGTTCGATTCTTGGGAACACAATTGCTATATCCTACAACCATAAGACTACAAATTATAAATATGCAATTAATGCACTCCTATTGGTAAATCTGAACACAACCTTATATCTAACTTGATTTTAATACTTCTCTCAACATCTCCATCCGCCTATGCGGCTTTTCTGGCACTTTGATCGGGCCGATTGGGGCGGCATTTGTTGTTTGCTTCTACGCTAACTATAATTGGAGTGACTGCTTTGACTCTGAAGACGCTTCAATTTCTGCCGATAAAGTGGGAACTGTAATTGTTGATGGGATGAGCATGTTCATTCCTTCTTGGACTGAATCTTTTTCTCTTCAAAATCCATGGTTCGATCGTGCTTGTTTAGAGACAGTGCGTATCTGGTGTGGAAAAATTCTCGTTCTCCTATCACTCTTGTCAATTTTCATTCAGCTAGAAATCGTTGCAGGGATACTCTTCGACGAGCAAAGCGAACTTTTATTAAACGAAAGTGCTCTGACCTCCTTGGTTTTCCTACTGACAAATCTCTCTGGCCTCTTTCCAAAAACATCTCTAACAACCCTCCCTCCTTGAATAGGGTCCTGCCCGTGAGCGGCGGTGACAATTGTTAAAAAAGAAATAAATTAAAAATTTCTAATAAGGAATTCCTTAAGCTAGCTGAAACCCCACAAGAATGGCATCTCCGACGGTGAACCACTTCTAGAATGCATTTAAATAGCATAACCGAGGAGCTTGCTCGCTTGAAAAAAAAAAAAAAGATTCACAGAAGTGGAAGCCGCCTTATCTGCAACCCCTGGCAACAGCACTGATAGTGACGATGGTGGCTTTTCAGCAAATAAACCTACTGAAGATGAGGATTTGGATATGTCAGACTTTCATAAGTTCATGGCCGAAATTCACCTTCAAAGGAATCACACCAAGGAACCTCATCGTAAAAACTGAAGAGACAGTCATCAAGGAGCAAAGATAATTCAAATTTGCAATCTGTGAAAGAGGAGATGAGGCTCTACGAAAACATGGAGATGCTGCCTACAGAAGAGAATCCTTTCATGCCGTGGCATGAAAATGGGCCAAGGTTTTCATTATTATCAGTGCTTGCAGGCAAATATTTATCAGCACCTCCTTCATCAGTCGAGAGCGAGCGTATTTATAGTGTAGGTAGGAATATAAACACCCCAAAAAGAAACAGGCTCTCGCCAGATACTAGTGAAAGCTTAATGTTTTTGCATCACAATTTGTGAATTTTTGAATTTGAGTATTGAATATCTATCTATCTTTATCTTAAAGGAGTATATTATTATGTCATGTTTGAGTAATATCATTTTTTTATTTTATCTTTTCAGCTGGTTAATTGAGGTCTCTTCTTTCATTATTTTTATTCTTTATATTGTAGATAGTTAAATAATCTTCTTGTAAATTGTAATCATGTTAAAACATAAAAGCTAGTAGCTAAACTTTCTTAATACTTACTGGAAAATGGAAATGGAATATTTTTTGAATAAGCACAAAACATTAAAAGTTATTAATATTAATATTTGCATTTATTATGCTTAAATATACTATACTAATTTTATAAATAAATATTAACTTGGGCACACCAAATATGAAATATAAATGACTAGTATTGGTTGTACAGGGATGCAATCCTGAGTTGCCTAGCAGTAGACCAAATTTCTATCTTATTTGTGTATTTATTATATCAATTAAAGTATCGGTATCGGTACCTAAAAAAATAGAGTATCGGCCTCTTTTCTGGTATGGGTACATCCCTAATATATATATAATATATATATATATATATATATATATATATATATATATATATATATATATATATATATATATATATATATATTATATATTTATATTATATATATTATATATATATATATTTTATATATATTTATATATATATATATATATAATAATTATATTATATTATATATATATATATATATATATATATATATATATATATATATTATATATTATTTAATATTATATACAATAGCAAGTTTTCATAAAGTACTTGTACTTGTACTTGATACCATGTACTTGTACTTGAACAATTCTAGAGTACTTGTACTTGAACAATTTTAGAGTACTTGTACTTGTACTTGATAAAATGTACTAATGAACCCAAGCCTGATATTATATATATATATATATTATATATTATATATATATATATATATATATAATAATATATTATATATATATATATATATATATATATATATATATATATATATATATATATATATATATAAAGATTTTGTATTGAAAGTTATATAGAATTTTTTTTTTTTACATTTCTCTATAGTTAAAAGAAAATTCATTAGAAATTCTGGTTCCAGCAGGAATGACAGCCGGAATTTTTTTTTGGATTCCGAAAATTTCAGTTCCGGTACACCCCTAGTTTTGACCCAATTCATACCTTCAATGATGCAAATTACTTTTGAGGACAAGGACGGAGGGGCGATGCAGCTTCAGAAGCACTGAGAGTCCTGTGTTTGGGGAAAGATTCTCTGAGGAATGGACCTGATTTACCATCTAACAACCCCGGTTTTTGTTTCTCTCTTCTTAGTGGTCCTGATGTCTGTTCGATGTCACTCTTGAGCCTGCCATGTGCAACTAGAATGTGAAACTGCAACCTGGTACTACAACTCGGGACCTGAAGGATACAAAGAATTAATAAATAATATACCTTCTTCTTTTTAAGAGTTTACATCCATTATATTTAAGTTAATCCTCTTTTAATCTTTTATTTCCAATCTTCTTAATTGCTATTTTAAACACTACACTCTACTGTAAATACAAATCTTTCAATATTTAAAGCCATCAAATTAATTACTTTAACAATTCAAACAAAGGAATAATCAGTGAAATGTAATTTTTAAGTCTCAATAAGTTTGATTGACTGAAAACAAAACTCACACCGAATTGATTTGCCCTGTGAACACTATAGATTTACTCACATATGTTGGAGGGTCCGTTTGTGGTTTTAGTTGCTCTTATAACTTTTCTTTCCTAATAAATCTGTTTATTGGTTTCAGGTATTGATTAGGGTCATTGTCTGTCTCTAATCGATGTTCTTACTTTAAGATCTTTTCTTTTTAATTTAAGTATATTATTATTACTTTTCCATTTTTCAAATGTTTTTATAGTTTTTTTTTTTCTTTTTTTTCACAATGTTTTCTTTTGTTTTCAGCATTATTATCTTTTTCAGAGACATTAGGTTTTTTTCACAATGTCACAATTTTTTTTCTAGTGTTTTTTTCTTTTTTTTCACAAACTCAAGCCAATCCCCACATAAGTACTCACCAAATGTTTAGTATGAAATTTTTTTTTATCTAATCCTTCTAAGGGAGAGAAAGAGAATGGGGGGCGGGGGGGGGGGGGAGCAATCATAAAGCCATCTCAATATAGGCTATATCAGGGTTGTGCTGGGTACCTCCCCAGGGAACTGCCCAACTGCTCACCCAAGCTTTCTTATGGTAAAAAGCCGTAGGTAAAAGGGGAATTTCTGAAAAAATATATAATATATATGTGTATAATAATAATATAATTAATAATAATAAAATACTATGAAACCAGGTAGGAAGATTTTTAGTTTTATATATATATTATTTATATATATATTACTAGTATATTATATATACTATATATATATATAGATTTATATAATATATATTTATATTATATATTATAATATATATATATTAATAATTAGGATGTTACGCGGAACAGAATTATTTGGTTCCAGCCGGAACTGGAACCTTTCGGAACCTTGGAAAAGTCGCGGTCGGAACTGGACTTTTCGCTTTCCGCTTATAACTTACATCTCGTGCTGAGAACTTGTCTGTTAAAGAGTGGAGTCTCTATAGAAGTATCTGGCATGTTGTCATATCCATATTGGTGAGTTCTTAACTTAGTTCTGTAAGCCAAATTTTTGGATAGAGGAGTTAGTAATTTATTAATTAAAATAGGAATTACTATATACAGTTCGTACGGTCTTTAAAGTTTAAATCAGAAAACTGATATCGTTGAGCAAAAAAGTAAGATTTTTGCTCGTGTTTGTAACGCGATATTGTCGATCGACTTAGACAGTTATGTTTTTTGTTATTGGTAATAGACGATAAGGCTGTATAACAGTTTACCACGAATATCGTGCATAAACAAACACGGTTTTTCATAAGTCACTTTTGTTTACAAACAATTGGACTCAGCTGTTGTGATGACAACGTGGTTTGAATAAAATAAAAAAATAATACTGGTTTATATTCAAATAAAACTGATCAACTATTAAGATGGAGTTTATCCATTAAGAATAAATTAGATTTAAATTTAAAATATTTATTGAATGAAACATTCAGCAATTCAAACGACCTACCGCGCATCTTGTTTGTTTAATTTTTTTTCGTAGGAACTTGCTAAATTCAGCAAGCATGGGAAATAGGAACCTACAGAATTTAAAAAATTCCTTACGTTTGATGAGCCTTTTTTTAACAATTTTGCGCTAAGTTTGAACAAACGGTAACGGAAGCTCACTCAGGGAATTTATCGCTATAAGGTAAGTACTGTTTCGTAACCACAAAATTGCGGAATTAGAAAAACTTAGGGCTCTATAATACTTGAATGAGAATTATTTAGTCTTAATTGCTTCGGTAGCTAAGGTACGATAAGAAAAGTACATGTAATTATCTCGCGGAGTATATTTATTTACGTAACGCCATTTTTTGAGTTCAATAATCATAACTTTAATATTATAAGCAGATTTGAAAAGGTGGGAAAATATTGGATACCTTGGGAAAATTGCTTTCTTATATTTATTTTTTCTTTTGAAACTCCATTTATATCTCTGTATTTCTAGAAATCTTAAGTAAATAGGTTTCATGCGAGATACTTTTAATATTTTTAAAATTTATAGAATTATTACATTTCCCATTTTAGCTTGGTGGAAATAAATAATTCCGCTTATAAGCAAATAGATACTATAACTCCACTTAATAATTAAGAAAGTTATTGCCTGAATAGCTTATAACATTTGATTTGAAGATTTAATCTCTCGATTGACAGAGTAATAAAATCGCTGTTGAGATAAAATATTAATCAAGAAGAGAACTCAACTCTATATGGCAATTGTGATATTCAAACCTTTTCGTGTATATACTTTAGAAAAATCGTAGTTTTTTAGTAGTCATATGGGTTTATCATTGCAAATATTGCAGATATAGCGCATTGAATGCGATAATAGGATTGAATTAGGTATATGTAAGTTTTTTTCAATAACTGACAATTTGAGACTCTCATTTATATACCAATTGTTTCGGTATATTTATTTTATTAAGAGACGACCATATTGCAAGACGTGAAACGTTCTATAGATAATCACTAGGCCGGCACTCTTTTAGTTTAGTTTAAGTAAGGATTCAATGGTAACCTGATTCAGAACGAGAGTCTAAAGGAAGGGAAAGAAGTCGTAGAATTTATGTGTAAAATTATGAAAGAGCAAAGAGTCTTTGTGTTCTAGCTAGGCTGTGTGTATCATATATTTTCAGAATTCATGTCAAGAATACTGTTGAACTAATGGGGTATGGGCAAAATATCATTAGAAATATTAAGGGAATCTAAGAGCGAATTAGCAATTAGTCAAGTTAAATGAAATATATTCCTGTTATTTGTAAAGGATTTTTTATTCCTGCGAACAACATATCTCACGTGTTTGACGATTATTGGTGCGTAGATCTACCCCGTTTAAATAAAAATGAAGTAGCTTTAGTATGCATAACTAGTATATGTCCGTAATCAGATACATGTGCTATGCGATATATATAAATTAATTGGAGACGAAAATTTCCATTACAGTCAAAGAGCAGCTTAATAATAACGATATAATCAATCTAGTATGTCAAGAAGTTTACAAAGTTGAAGACGATGAAAAGACTCGCACTTCGTTAAAGAAAATTTGTCAGGATCAAATTTTTTGAGAAAATATAAATTTTAAGACAACAATGTCTTGATATTAATCCGGATATTGATGGTAACAGCCAAATTTGAGACAATTTTGAAATGACAAAAGTAGTAATAAAAGTAAGCAAATGCACCTTTTTCGACCTCTAGAACGTCACTTTTCTTATCGGTGTATATTTCTGTTCATATGTAGTCACTATGTTTTCCGAGCTTGTTATTTTTATTGTTCGAACCTAATTTTTATGATCACATTTTTTATATTCGTATCAATGATTTAAATAATTTTTATTATCTTAAATGATTCTAAATTATGATAAATAATTTACATAAGATGGGTTATATCTTATGCGCACAATTAAGATAGTATATATGCTTTTATATAGATTTTATGTAATAAATATTGTTAGTCCTCTAGTATACAATTTGAAAAAAAGTAAGATTTTGAAATTTCGATCAGTGAGCTAAATTATTTTTACATAAAAATCAAAAATCACTTCTCTAGTTTTTGTTGGTTGCAATTAGTACACCATTCTATGTAATATATATCTTCTTTCAAGAATTTTATAAGTCATTTCGAAAATATTTTTTAAAAATGGTGATACGAAAAAACTGTAAAAATAGTTTAAGGTAATTTCGGGTAAAATGTCAACGGCGCGTATAACAACATCGAACTAACACGACACAAGACACCAAACCTATAGCAAAATCTGAGCCGCTTGTTTATGTAGTTTATAAATAGTCTGCGCGTTTGCTGTTTTCCCCTCACACTGATATTTTGTCTGATAACACTCCTAGTAATTGATGTGATCTCTCTTTATGGCTAGGAATTCTTCTGTGTGGTAGATTCCGCAATCACTATATTAATTTGTTGGATTTCATTGTGCTTAGCTGTACAACTTTTAAGAAAAGTATTGAAGGTAATATTTTAAATTAATCCACAAGCACTGGTTGCCAACTGTGAATTGTACTTTTTGTATGGATATCTCGGTCGACTATTGAAAAGACAGGAATTCGTAATATGTATAGGTAACCATTTATTTTTAAATATACTTAATTTTTCTAACTTCATTATTTTATATAGTTATGAGGGGTTTAACAGAAATTTTATATTTGATCAACGGCTCCGTTTTCTGTCATATGGTCTAGAATAATTTTTTTTTAAATCGTTACTTTCATGACAAGATAATCATAAAGTATTGTGAATATACTTAAGAATAGATATATCTGAGCTATATAATATATATATAAATATTATAAATAATATAAAAAAATCTCTTTAGATTATAAATTTTATTTATAAATCTAATTGCAGTAATATTAATATTATAGATAATAGTGTTAGTGTTTGGTACTCTATCCTGATAGAAATTAAATATAAATACTATCTAACTCTTCATAGAAGTTCTCATTTATCTAATCAGATGTAAGTTCAACAACAGCTAGTCTATATATTGCCCTGTCTGTCTCGCAAATGATCTTCGATAAGGATAGTACAAAAATAAAATCTGTAATATTCTTGACCATTAAGAAATAATTTGCATATTCGAGAAAGCTGTAACAATAAGAATCTCTCTTTCTCTCTATATTCTACACTCTAATTTACTGGCATGTTCTCAAAGATGCTTTAGACTTAAATTTGTCATAGAAATGTATTAATAATGATAGTGTTTATCCATTTACATTATAACCCTATTGTTAAATCAAAATAATGCAACGTCCACCGTCCAGTATTAACAACACGTCATTATCTCGTGAACTCTGGATATATCGCACAAAAATCTCCTTATCCTCGCTAGACCACGGTGGAAGATAGCCATATCTTAGAGTTCTGAGACAGATATTCACTCCTGTTCAACTGCAAGTTAAACTTGCCTGTGCTTTTGTTAGGTGGACGATAGGTGCAGAGATTCTTTAATTATAGTCCTACGTATCCTTAAACAAACCATTACCAATACCAAATAATCCTACATTACGTAGCTATGAACTGAACATCAAAAGTCTCATTTCCCAAAATCACATCTCCTTGTAAACATACAGCACCTACAGTATTCATCAAGATCTAACTAATTAATTTAGTAACTTGGTATATAACTCAAACAATAGAAGTGACAGCTTTTCCATTAACTTTAAATCCTCCATTTAACCTCTACTAAACTACATGACTTCGCCAACCCAATACCTCATTCTAACTTCAAATAGTACTTCTATTTGAATCAATTACTAAACTACCCTTTTCCTACTTAACTAACTATAAATACTTCACCAAAATTAATAATTAGTTGACTTACACTTACCGACTAAATTACACATATGACTTATCCTCACCACCTATATCAACCAAATTAAACTTATCCTCCAAACGGAAGGCTGGGGAAGGAACACACCTCACTGAAAGTCTAGCATTTTTCGAAGGAGCTGCTCAAGTAGAAGGAGGACAAGCTGTCAAACTTGCGCTATTTACAGGTAAAACGTGGGTTTATTTATTTGTCACGGTTATTTCGCACACGTCGCAAATTTAATCCTAAAAAGTCTGTTCATGTATTTTCTCCTCGATAGGTAACCGTTTTTTAAGAAGCGCAAAGCGAAATTTGCGCTCAATATATCTATAATACAATCTCGATTTAGACTGCATATTATCTAGACATTATACGTGTCTATATATGTACTAAACTTGGCCCTAAAGTATATATCACTGAATGTACTATATCAAGAATAATACATAAACCACCCATCCAGATTTATATAACTCACTTAATACATAATATATTATATAATAGTAATATATTATACGACTAATTTATATATAATATATATAGTATATATATGATATATATAAATATATATTATAGTATATATACTATATATATTAATAATATTATATATATATATATATATTATTATGATTATATTATATATAGTATATTATATATATTCTAATAATATATAGCTACTAATTAAACATACGAGTCATATATATATATATATATATACCATATATATTACTATAATATATATAGTAGTGCTAATATACTATATATATATATATATAATATATATACTATATATATACATTACATACTAATAATAGATAATAATAAAATAATAATAATAATAAAATAATAAATAATAATAATAATAATAAATAATAATAAATTATTTATTATAATAATAATAAAATTATTATTATTATTGAATTATTCTATATTACTACTACTAGCATTTATGATTATTATTATTGAATTATTATTTTTCTTATTTGTTAATATGTTTGATTATGATTATTTTTATCATTATTATTATTAATAATTATATATAGGCCTTATAATTATTATTATTATAATTATTATTATTTTTATGTATTACTATTAGTTATTATTATACTTGATTAATTAATATTATTATTATTATTACTTATTATTATTATATTATTATCATTATTCGATTATTATTATTGTTCATATATTATTATTTTATATTATTGTTATTATTATTTATTCTTTATTTTTATTCATTATTCATTATTATATACATATTATAATTATTATATTATTATTATTATTATATATTATCATTATTATTATTATTATTATATGGTATTATTATTATTATATTATTATTAATTATGTATTATTAAATTACTTATTAAATTATTATTATTATTCATTATTATATCGGCCAATTTACTACGAGGTTTAATTGGGTTACTTGTGATTAGGATTAACGGTTTTTTAGGTGGCTTTAAGGTTTAATTGGAATGAATACAGGATATGAATAACAGTGCTTACATGGAAAAATAAATTGCAAACGGTGGAAAGTCGCGAGTGTAAAATCTTGCAATTCATTGAGTGTGCATGCCTCCCTGTACTTCCCATGAAAAAAAGCAACCAAGATGACTTGGAGCACCTATGGCCCAATCTTATCAAGTACTTTTAGTCTGTCAGGAGCAAGAAGGAGTTATACCATTGGTGGAGCAATGATGTACAGGGAAAGAACTTGAATGCTTCCACAATGGGAAAAAAAAAACCTTCAGCCTTTACAAGGTACTGCTTATTTTTTACCTTTTCCTTTAGATCCTTAAATTGCTGTGTACTGCAATTGGAAGGAGGGTTCAAAAGCGGGCCGGAGCTCAGCTCAAACAAGACAGTGAGACACCAGCCAAACAGGAGCGTCAAACCATTATCTGCGTCTATGTCGAAATATTAACGTAAGAGAGAGCCTTGAGTTGACCTTTATAATACGGTATAAGTGTTTTTATTTTAACTAAGGTTAGCACTATAAATGTGTCACAAATTAAACAGATTAAAACTCAAGAGACTACTCCATACAAACAATAATTTCGAAATTTAAATAACCAAGTTTCATTTGTCAGTAATATCATTTCTCATCAACTATTTTTGCTTCTAGATTTCTGCTACAAGTTGGTTATTTCGGCCAATTAACATTGTTGTGATCCTGAGTTCTGTTTGTCGAATTCCCTGTCCTACGCCTGAAACTCTGTATTCGCAACTACCGACTCCAGACGCAAAGAGTGATGATGCGGATCTTGATGTCATGCCATAATAAGGAAGGCTGATTTTAAAGCGCAAACATTAGAAGGTCCAGTTATGTGGGCCACACTCGTATGACGGTGACTGGAAAGCACAAACGTTGTGTTTCCACGGGGAATTGACTGTTCACTGGATTAATTTTTTATATACTTTGTACCAGAGAGAGGAATTTCTGTCCTTGCTTGTAGAGAGTTATCTGTTCTCAGACCAGCACAGTCCTAAGATGTATACATATTACGGCCCCATATTATGTTTCATTTCAAAGATTTGGCAATTGTATTAGCATTAAAAGGTCGATAAAAATCAGCTCATGAAATAAATAACAGTAATCTGAATATTTCTATAAAATTATAACAAATTATAATAAACAACTAAATCAAAAATTCAATTAGCTTCAGGTTGCCTGCATTACAACAGATAATGATGTGCAAAATTTCTGTGCAGCCTCGGGTAGATGCTCAGCGCCAGAAAGGACGAGAAGAGGAAGAAGAGGACAGGCGACCGATTCGCAAGAGATAGTGGTTGCGCTTTGAAAGAATTGGAGCAAATTAACGTGACGATACAGCAGGTTCTGCAAGCACAAAGACCTCTCCACTAGAAAATCTGTCAAGAAACAGATGCACCTTAGATCACCTGAGAGATCGCGTGTATGCATTTCCTACACAATACAACATCTTGGCTACTAAGGATGGGTTTCAAAATGTTTCCTCGCTGCGTCCTCTGGTACAAGGATCATTTAGATAAGCAACACGTACCAAAACACAGGAATTGTGGAATGCCCAAACAGGAAAACCTAACAACTGCCGTGCGAGAATTAAGGAAGGGTTTGGGCAACAAAGCTTAAAACAACAAGAAATCGCTGGAACGTCCCTATACGTTCTATAGAAAGACCTGTATGTTAAGTACCTTGAATGGGTCGCATGACACGAAATCTAACAACAATTTTTGTGGAGCAAAAGCCTGGTCTTGCATAGTACTTGTACAAACAAAGTGATAAGGAAGGTAATCTGCGGAGTAAACAATGGAAATAATGAGCGGCCTATTGCTCCGTTAGTGCGCTTGAAATCTGTTGCAAGGAGAGAAGAATGCGTACGCGGGAGTCTATGCCTAATCTCTTCCTCTCCCCCACGGACAAAAGATGATGGAAATGCAACGAGAGGGGAGAAAATTTAACTATGCCCAGAAACTTAGTCACTACTTGCTAAAGCAACCAAGGCAAACAAAAAGGGAAAAAAAGAGCTTTGAACCGAGGTTCAGCAAGGTTCAGCAGTATCTTTGATTTGCTTATGGCAACCACCCTGCACCCTCACTTCAAATTCGGATCGGAGTGGTACGTAGGCTTAAATGAGGGGAAGTACAAGCTGCCAAGACCAGGATACTGGAGGAAATAAAGTGTAATATTGGAGCGAATCTTACTTGTAAACATTAGGCACTGAAAGGTGGGGGACAGAGTTCCTGAAAGTGACCCAGATTGATGGTGAAGTTATTTTATAAATGTGGAACAAACTTCGCAACGTAATCTCTTGTATCTATATATATATATATATATATATATCTAATATAGTCTATATATATAATTATTAATAGATATAGTATATGATATATAATAGACCTACTAGTGATATATATATATAATATAGGGGTGGGAATATATGATATCTATAAATATATATAACTATATATTTTTTAATAATGATAATACGCATCATCACTATAAAGTATATACCCCGTATATACTATAGGTATATATACATAGTATTACTATACGTAATAGTATATATAGTAAATAATAGTATATTACTATATAGTACGACTAGTAGTATATATATATTGTATACTATTATATATATTATAATAATATATATATATATCTAATAATATAAACAAGACAATCTTAGTATGCTAATAAGATCAAGCAACAACTATATAATTAATATATAGCTATTAGTATACTAATATATATATATATATATATATATATATTATATATACGTATATACTATACATATATTTACGGTATTATATAATATTTACAAGATTTATACCATTACATATATATTCAAAATACACTGACCTAATGGCTTTCAAATGAACATTAAAAAAGATTTGTAGATTCTGGATACACTATTTGCAAAATATTCAGAAAGTGAAGGGCCCATATAATCCAGCAGATCACGCCTCTGGTGGAGAAGTTGGGGACAAGATCTGGATAGCCCGGCCTGCAAGTAAATGATCCACTGCAGTACCC
>JABUQX010006078.1:2500-15907 GCA_015478945.1 Trachelipus rathkii
TTATGTAAACAAAACATTTGTGTTTGTGAAAAAAAAAGAAAAAAACACTTAGTGGAAAAATTGTGACATTGTGAAAAAAAACTAATGTTTGTGAAAAGATAATAATTGGTGAAACAAAGAAAACATTGTGAAAAAAAAAGAAAACACAAAAAGGAAAGAAAAAAACTGATAAAACATTGAAGAAATTGAAAAAGAATCGGATAGAGGACAGACAATACCCAACATATTACCTGAAACAATAAACAATTTATTAGGAAAGAAGAAGTTAAGAGAAAATAAAACCAAAAGGACCCTCAATATAGGGTGAGTAAATCTTATAGTGTTTCACAGGGGATAATCATTCGGGTGAGTTTGTTTTCAGTCAATAACTTATTTGAGAGGCTTAAAATACATTCACTGATTATTCTTTTGTTTGAATTGTTAAAGTAATTAATTTGTTGGCTTTGAAATTGAAAGATTAGTATTTACAGTAATGGTAGTGTTTGAAAATAGAATTAAAGAAGATTGGAAATAAAATTAAAGAGGATTAACTTAAATATAATGGATGTAAACTCTTAAAAGAAGGAAGGGGATATTATTTATTAATTCTTTGTATCCTTCAGGTCCCGAGTTGTAGTACCAGGTTGCAGTTTCACATTCTAGTTGCACATGGCAGGCTCAAGAGTGACATCGAACAGACATCAGGACCACTAAGAAGAGAGAAACAAAAACCGGGGTTGTTAGATGGTAAATCAGGTCCATTCCTCAGAGAATCTTTCCCCAAACCCAGGACTCGCAGTGCTTCTGAAGCTGGCATTGCCCCTCCGCCCTTGTCCTCAAAAGTAATTTGCATCATTGAAGGTATGGTATATATATATATATTAGGAGTGTACCGGAACTGAAAATTTTCGGGAATTCCAAAAAAAAATTCCGGCTGTCATTCCTGCTGGAACCAGAATTTCTAATGAATTTTCTTTTAACTATAGAGAAATGAAAAAAAAAAAAATTCTATATAACTTTCAATACAAAATCTTATATATATATATATATATATTATATTATATATAAATATATTATATATATATATATATAATTATATATATTATATAATATATATATATATATATAGATATAATATATATATATATATATATATATATTATATATATGATATCAAGGCTTGGGTTCAAGTAACATTTTTATTCTTCAAGTAAAGTACAAGTACTCTAAAATTGTTCAAAATACAAGTACTCTAGAATTGTTCAAGTACAAAGTACATGGTATCTAGTACAAGTACAAGTACTTTATGAAAACTTGCATAATATATATATATATATATATAAATATAATATATATAAATATATATATATATATATATATATATATATATATATATATATGATATATATATATATATATATATATATATAAATAGTTATATTATAATATATAATATTATATTAATATATATATATATTATATATATATATTATATATATATATATATATAGATATATATATATATATATAGATATATATATATATATGATATATATATTAGGGATGTACCGGATACCAGAAAAAGAGGCCGATACTCTATTTTTTTTGGGTGCCGATACCGATACTTTAATTAATTTAATAAATACACAGTAATAAGATAGAAACAATTGTTCTGCAAGGCAACTGAAAATTGCATCCCTGTAAACAATTACTTAGTCATTATATTCATATTTGGTTGTTGCCCAAGTATATTTATTTTATAAATTAAAAATAGTATCTTTAAGGAATAATAAATGCAAATATAATATTAATAACTTTTTTTAAGTTTGTGTTTATTCAAAAAAATATGCCATTTCCATTTTCCAGTAAAGTATAAGAAAGTTTAGCTACTAGCTTTTTATGTTTTACATGATTACAATTTACAAGAAGATTATTTAACTATTACAATATTAAAGAATAAAAATAATGAAAGAAGAGACCTCAAATTAACCAGCTGAAAAGATAAATAAAAAAATGATATTACTCAAAACCATGGACATTTAATAATATAAACTCCTTTAAAGATTAAAGATAGATAGATATCATACTCAAATTCAAAATCACAAATTGTGCTGTAAAACATTAAGCTTTCACTAGTATCGGCGAGAGCCTGTTTCTTTTGGGGTGTTTACATATTCCTAACTACACTATAAATACGCTCGCTCTCGACTGATGAAGGAGGTGCTGATAAATATTTGCCTGCAAACACTGATAATAATGAAAACCTTGGCCCATTTTCATGCCACGGCATTGAAAGGATTCTTCTTTCTGTAGGGCAGCATCTCCATGTTTTCGTAGAGCCTCATCTCCTCTTTCAACAAATTGCAAATGTTGAATTATCTTTTGCTCCTTGATGGACTGTCTCTTTCAGTTTTTACGGATGAGGTTCCTTGGTGTGGAATTCCTATATGAAGGTGAATTTCGGCCCATGAACTTATGAAAAGTCTGACATATCTGCCAAATCCATCTTTCAGATAGGTTATATTTGTGAAAAAGCACCATTCGTCACTAAATTCAGTTGCTTTTTCCGGGGTTTGCAGATAAGGGGGCTTCCCAACTTTTTTGAATTTTTTTTTTTTTTTTTTTTTTGTGAAGCGGAGCAGCTCCTCAGTTATTGCCTTATATTAAATACATTCTAGAAGTGCGTTTCACCGTCGGAGATTGCCATTCTGGTGGGGTTTTCAGCGAGGGCTTTAAAGGGGGGAATTTTTTTATTTTTTTTTTATAGAAATTTTTTAATTTATTTCTTTTTTAACAATTGTCACCGCCGCTCACGGGCAGGACCCTATTCAAGGAGGGGGGGTTGTTAGAGATGTTTTTGGAAAGAGGCCAGAGAGATTTGTCAGTAAGGAAACCAAGGAGGTCAGAGCACTTTCGTTTAATGAAAGTTCGCTTTGCTCGTCGAAGAGTATCCTGCAACGATTTCTAGCTAATGAAAATTACAAAGAGTGAAGGAGAACGAGAATTTGTTCCCACACAGGAACGCACTGTCTTCTAAAACAAGCACGATCGAACCATGGATTTTTGAAGAGAAAAAAGGATTCAGGTCCAAGAAGGAATTGAACATGCTCATCCCATGCAACAATTACAGTTCCCACTTTATCGGCAAAATCTGAGTCTTCAGAGTCAAAGCAGTCACTCCAAATTATAGTAGCGTAGAAGCAACACAAAGTGCCCCAATCGGCCCGATCAAAGTGCCAGAAAAGCCGCATAGGGCTGGATGGAGATGTTGGAGAGAAGGTATTAAAATCAAGAGATATAAGGTTGTGGTCAGATTTACCAAATTAGGAGCGAAGGTGGTGTATTTATAGAGGACTAGTGCTAGTGGAAACATAGGTCAAGTGTGTTCAAGAATCGGAATGTGTGTAAGTTCTTTAATTAGTTGCTCCAGATCGTTGAAATACTTAATTGATTGGGCTTCCTCCTCACTAAATCAGATATGAGAGGGAACCAACAATTCAGTGTTGGTGTACATTGAAAATCCCCTAATAGAGACCTCAGTATTTGGATGAGAAGAATAACAGTCTCGTGAGAATAGTAAGGTAATCCAAAAAAGGCATGAAATCTGTTCTGTTAGGAAAGAACATTAGCAGAAGCAAAAGATTATTGTAGTAGAAGGAAGAAAGATTTTAAGCCACAGAGCATCGAAGTTAGGAGATTCGAGATTCTCGAGACGTGTTATAAGGGTGTTTATATTTACATAGGCACATTACTCCACCCTTCAGACGGGAAAATTATAAAAATAATAGTTCTAAGTTGATAATTAACGGCTAGAAGGTGAAAATTCTTAGCCATCTGGTCTCAGACAAGAAACATAAAATTATGGTCTAGAGATAGAGAGGGTGGTATTCCATGGATGCAGAGTTAGGGTGCAATTGAGGTTGGTAAAGTCAAAAGAAAGCCACGCCTGTGCAAAACTGCTATATAACACGCACAAAAAAAAAACAAAACAAACAAAAAAAAAAAACACAAACAAATAGACAAAAACCAAAGGAAAAAATGAGGAAAAATTATTCGTACGCTAAAACCTAAATTTAAAACATGAAATTAACAACGGTTGCAAAAGGCCGCTTGTCAGACGATGAATCTAAAATTGAAAATCCAGTTGTTATTTATAGAGCAACCCCGGCGTTTAAAGGCACTCTCACGAAATTGCGTTACAAAAAAAAAAAAAAAAAAAAAAAAAAAAAAAATACTATTGATCAACTAAAAAAGTAGAGATAAACTGTATAAATTATAGTTATGGACATAGAAATAGGCAAATTGCCCAAGTTGGAGTAAACGCTAAAAATCTAAATTAAAAAGAAAATCAGGGGGGAAAAAAAAAAAAAACATAACCTAGGTACTAGCTATTCTATATCGAATAGATTTATTATTGAATTAAAAGTTTCTCAAATTTTCACCCAAAAAGTAGAAGGTACTCGGCTAAGTATTCCGGCCATATTAACCATACCCCAAAAAAATGGCCGATACTACTGATACCGATACCAGATACTGATACTATCGGTACATCCCATATATATATATATATATATATATATTATATTATATAAATATATAATATTATATATATATATATATAATATATATAATATATATATATATATATATATAATATATATATCGAAATATATAATTTACCTTTCTTTCCAAACTGGGGGATAGGGTGCGTAACATGCACCGGAAACAGAAAAGTAGATAGAATATGAAGCAAGTCGAAAGGAAAGCTCAGCCTTACCGCCCCCTTTATTACCTTTTTGTGAGAACTCGTCACAGTCAGAAAATCCACCCTAGAGCTTCACGGGACCGCGACGGATCCTCACTATGGCATCTCGTCAATGTGAGGTTCATCTCTTGGCCCAGGTGGGTTACAAAAATACCCCCTCACAAAACCCCGCCATTCACTCCATTATGCACCTTTCTTCTGCCTCTGCAAACTCACATTTTCTCTCCTCCAGGCATTTCCTTTACTGACTTATCCACTTTTTCTTCGGTCTGCCAGCCAGTTGATTCCCAGCACACTCTCCCACCACTATACATCCGTTTAACCAAACCGACTATCTTCCATCTTTTCACATGACCAAACCATCTCAACGTTCTTTCATTTATTCTCTCATTTACCCCTTTCTTCACACCACACAACTCTCTAATACATTCATTCCCAATTTTATCAATTCTTCTCACACCTAACACCCCCCCAAGATTGTCCATCTGAACACATTGTACTTTAGATCAATACCTCTTATACCAGACCATAGTCTCACTACTGTACATTAACACAGGTAATAACATACCCTCATGCAAGACTCTAGCTCACTGAAGACGTAGTCCCTTTACATCCACCACCAACGATTTAATTGCACCAGCCACCTTCCTGCCATTCCCAACTTTCCTACTACACTCTGCATCATCCATTCCCTTTTCATCCAAACATTTATCTTTAAAATTATTTTAAAACTCAGACACTTTTTTCCAGTGCTCACCCATCTAACAAATTCACACGAGGACTGTCCTCACTCACAACCATAACCTTACTCTTATCTACGTTTACTTTCAAACCCCTCCTTTTACACACCCTTCCAAATCTCTACCAATCCTCTCAAAGTCTCTTCAGATTCGCCACACAAAACCAAATCATCAGGATATAATAGGTTGGGAACTCTCCACTCTCCTCCATTCTTCATCATTCTAACACCATTTCCTGCCACCCCCACCTCTAATTCTTTCATAACTCCATTCATATACAAATTGAATAACCAAGGAGACATAACACATCCATGCCTCACTCTGCTATTAATATTAAACCAATCACTTTCGACTCTATTTATTCTTACACACACTTCACTATCGTCATACATACTTTTGATTCCATTCAGAAGCTTACCACCAACATCATTTGTGACTAACACCTGCCATAGAGCTTCCCTATTAATCATATCGTACGCCCGTTGCAAACCCATAAAACCTAAATACAATTCATTCTTCTCCTCCCTCTTTCCCAGTCATTTGTTTCAATGTAAAGATTGGATCCACACATCCTCTACCATTACTAAACGCACCTTGTTCTTCACCAATCAGTCCTTTAGTCACTCGACGCACTCTTTCGACCAAAATACCAGCATATATCTTCCCTACAACACTCAACAAACTAATTACCCTACAATACCTACAGTTACCTTATCCCACCTACCCTTATATAAGGGTACTATTATTGTTCTCCTCCAATCCCTCGGAACTATACCCTCCATAAACGCTTTGTAACACAACTTTCAAATCCAATCAATCACCATCTTGCCTATATACTTTACTGGGATTGACGACAAAATTTATATTTCTTTCCATTACTCATATTTTTTAAATCACTTTAATTAAAAAATTTTTTTGACAGGGGATACAAAATTTTGTCATCTATGTTTTAATTTTACAAAAATTTAAAATTTTATAAAAAACATTATTTCTGAAGAATGGGTTTCCAGAATTTATAATTGACTCAACTTTTCGAAAATTACTTTCAGCAAAATTTAAAGACAAATCTCAGGCTAAATTAACAGCTCCTAAGGATATTTTGTATATGAGGTTGCCTATCTGGGGAAAATCAGTTACAAAATTCGATGTAAAATTGACGTGGTTTTAAAAACAAACTTCACAGTAGAATTTAGATTATATTTCTCGAGTGAAAAAAAGATTGGGAAATATTTTAAATTTAAAGATAAACTCCCTTTACCTTTATGCTCATCAGTAATATATTACAAGTGCGGTGACTGCGATGCCACCTACATAGGAAAGACAATATGAAGCCTTTCCATACGTATTGCTGAGCATAAAGGTATTTCATTTAGAACTCTAGACCATTTACATCATCCCCCATATTCAGCTATAAATGCTCATTCTCTTCAGGAAAACGACCATATACAGGATACGAATTTCGGAATATTGTCCCAAACTGAGGAACCCGATCTTCAGTTGTTAGAATCATTGTATATTTGGTATCTCAAACCGACCTTAAATGAAAATCTAAGTTTTAACAGTCTTTAATACTGAAGTGAGGTTTTGTTTAAATCATGAACTCCTAACCACATATTATTGCAATCATTAATTTATCTATATGGTTTATTTATTTCACCTTTATATTATTTTAAATTTTAATTAATTTTATATAATATTTTGTTTAAAATTTTATCATTATATTATAAGTCTTGAAAATGGGAAGAAGGATTGTTACCCGAAACTAGTCGGCTAATAAATAATTTAAAATGTTCAAATTCTTCTTGGTTATACTCACAATTTTATATAATTTATATATATATATATATATATATATATATATATATATATATAGTATATATATATATATAATATATATATATAATATATATATAATATATATATATATATATAATAATATATAATATATATAATATATAAAATGTTGTTTATATGGCTTAAATGTAATTTATTTAGAATACATAAGAACTAAATAATATCAATACCTAGAAAAATGATAAAAAAAAATATATTGACAAGTTAAAAATGCAAAAGTACTTGCAAGTACTTTGCAATTTTCAAGTACAAGAGGTGCAAGTACAAGTACAGTTACAAGTACACTGGTTTTAGAAACTGCAAGTACAAGTACTCAAAAAAATGTACTTAAGTCCAAGTACAAATACTATACTTGAACCCAAGCCTGATATATATATTATATATATATATAATATATATATAATATATATTATATATTATATATATAATATATATATATAATATATATATATATATATATATATATATATATATATATATATATATATATATATATAGAGATGTATGTTGGGCAAATGCCCAGTGGGCAGACATTTATAAAATGGGCATTTGTCCAGGCATTTGCCCATTTCATAAATGCCCGCCCAAAACCTGGGCATTTATAAAAATTATCAGTAAAAGATGGATTATTGAGAAAGCATTGAAAAAAAAAACATTCAAAATATAGTATTTCATTTTTCACATTTGTATTTATGTATTGCATTCGTTTTTATATATCATCATCACCACCATCATCACTCACCTTCTCTCCCCAAGACTGGGGGTAAGGTGCACAACATGCACCAGAAACAGAAAAGTAGTAGAAGAATATGACGCATGTCGAAAATTAAGCCCAGCCTCACCTCCCCCTTTATACCTTTTAGTTAAGAGAACTTGTTGCAGTCAGAAAAATCCACCCATAGAGCTCACAGGACTGCGACAGACCCTCACTATTGCATCTCATCAAACATTAGAAATAAAAAGACAGTAAGAAGCCAAATGGGCCTATCGAGACTCCCAGTCAAGCCAACAGAACCAATCACCAAACAACATGTTCATGCAAATCCACAAAGCACCCTAGGGCTTTTCAATAACTTACATAGATATGCCAAAGTCTTTACCAAACATGCTTATGCAAATCCACAAAGCACCCTAGGGCTTGTCAATAACTTACATATTATACACAAAGTCTACAACTAAAAGAAAAAAAAACTATAGCTTAAGTACGCACCAACCACACTACAAGCCTTAATAACTTTATTAGTAACATGCAGTTTAACCTAGTAACTACTGTATAACATGCAGTTTAACCTTAGTAACTAACTGTAACTAAAAAACCTGCCAATTTGGTTTAGTCAAAAGTAACTATATGATACCCCAAACTCAATTTATACTATCCAATCCTTTCTTAAAAATTTGCAATTGAGTCGCACTCGACAAACCTCCTGTGGCAAATCGGATTCCAAATTTAACAACCCTATTACCGAATGAATGCTTTCTTATATCAAGATGGCATGGCTTATTCCTTCATAATTTTTATTTACTATGCCCCCAGGTTCTCCCGTCTGTGCTCAATTAATGAAGAATTTATCGCTCCCGTATGTATCAATAGATGTAAAATATTTTGTAGACTTGTATCATGTCCCCTCTGAGAAATTGCCTTTCTACAGAAAACATTCCTAACTCCTTCAGCCTCTCCTCATATATTTTACACTCAAATCCAGAAATCCAGAAATTACCCCTGTTGCTCTTCATTGCACTCTCTCTAGCATACTATGTCTTTCCTTAAATAAGGGGCCCAAACTTGTGCTCAATACTCTAATAACGGCCTAACATAGCTATTATAAAGTTTACTTATAACCTCCTTGCCTTGTAAACAACATTATGATTTATTATTGCCCAAATCTTATTGCTTATTCCTTGCGGTCCAAAACACCGATTAGGCTATCTTCAAATTACTGCTTATAAACACACCTAAATTCAAGCCAATCACCATTCATATTGTAATTAAAACTTTTATTTGAGTAGCCTAGGTGAAGAACCTTAAGCTTTTTACTATTAAAATTCATTTGCCACTTATCTGCCCACCCAAAAAGTTTATCAAGATCATTTTGAATCTTTATACATCCTTCACTATTAATAACCGAGGTAGCCACTTTGGTATCATCGGCAAACTTACAAACCTTACATTTAAGTCCTTGGCCTATATCATTTATATATATGAGGAACAATAGTGGCTCCAGCACTGAACCCTGTGGGACACCACTCTTCACTATTTCCCATGATGACTTATTGTCATTTAGTTGTACACACTGTTTTCTATTCCACAACCACTCTTTAATCCAACCATGTACCACTCCACGCAATAACTTATTCATCAGCCGCATGAGGGAAACCTTATAAAAAGCTTTGCTAAACTCTCTCTCTCTCTCTCTCTCTCTATATATATATATATTATTATATAATAATATAATTATATATATATATATATAATATATATATATATATATATATATATATATATATATATATATATATATTTAGCAAAACTTTTGATAAGGTTTCCCACATAAGGCTGATGAAGAATTTATTGCAAGCCAGTGTAGGGTTCATCCCTTGATCCAGGTGGACCACAACCATACCCCCTCACAAAACCCCGCCATTCACTCCTATTATGCATCTTCTCGCTTCTGCCAAACTCACATTTCTCTCCTCCAGGCATTCCTTTACTGACAATCCACTTTTTTTTCGGTCTCCCAGCCGGTTGATTCTCAGCACACTCACCACTATACATCCGCTTAACTAACTCATAATCATCCCATCCCTTTCCACGATGACCAAAACCATACTCAATGCTACTTTTCATTATTCTCTCATTTACCCCTTCTTCACACCCCCACAGCTCTTTATACATTTCATTCCCATTTCATCAATTTTCTCCACACCTAACACGTCCATAAGATTGTCCCATCTGAACACTTACTTTAGATCTATACTTTTATTCCAGACATAGGTCTCACTACATATACATTAACAAGGTTAAACAACATTACCTCATTGTTAAAACCTGTAGCACACTGAAGATTTAATCCCTTTACATCCACCAACAATTTAATTCCACCAGCCAAATTGCTGCCAATCACAACTTCCCTACTACACTTTTCATCATTCGTTCCCTTTTCATCCAACATATATCCTAAATATTTAAACTCAGACACTTGTTCCAGATGCTCACCATCTTAAACATAACTTCACACGAGGAATGTCCTCACAACAACAACCATAACCTATCTTTATCTACGTTTATTTTCAAAACTCCTCCTTTTACACACTCTGCCAAATCTCTTACCAATCCTCTCTAACTCTCTTCAAGGATTCGCCACACAAAACCAAATCATTCCAAAATAAATAGGGCACCCTCCACTCTCTTCCATTCTCATCATTCTAAAAACACTATCTCCTGCCACCCCACCTCTAATTTTTTTATAACCTCATCCATATATCAATTGAATAACCAAGGTGACATAGCATCCCTGCCTCACTCCACTATTAATATTAAACCAATCACTTATGACTCCATTATTTCTTACACACGCTTCACTATCGTCATACATACTTTTGATTCCATTCAGAAGCCTACACCAACACCATTATTTCACTAACAGCCTGCACATAGAGCTTTCCCTTTATTGTTGCCAGAATCCATAAAACCTAAATACAATTTATTCTTCCTTATTTTCTCAATGATTTGATTCACATATCCTCTACCACTTATACATGCACCTTGTTCTTCAGAATCAGTCCTTCAGTCACTCGACACACTCTTTCGACCAAAATACCAGGCATATATCTTCCCTAACAACCACTCGAATAAATAATTCCCCTATAATTCTTACAGTTACCCTTATCCCTCCTTACCCTTATATACTGCTCTCTCCAATCCCTCGGAACTATATCCTCCATAAACATTTTGTTACACACTCAAATCCAATCAATCACCATCTCGCCTCTTGTTCTTGATCATTTCACCAGTAATTTCATCTATACCTGCAGATTTACAATTCTTTAAATTTCTCACTCTACCCATTACCTAATTACCTATTAATGACCTCATCCCAAAAATACCTATTCCTTCTTGCACCATCAAAACCCACACACATTCACTATCACCTCTTCAATTACTGCCAATGATATGCAGATTTTCAAATGTTCCCTCCACACTCCCTCACATTCATTTCATCAGTTACGAAAAGCACCATCACTATTTCATTATTCTAAGCATATTTTCCTTATTATATATATAACCTTATATATATATATATATATATATATATATATATATATATATTATATATATATATATATTATATATATATATATATATACCGTCATATATATATATATATATATATATTATATATAATACTACTATATATATTATATATATTATAACTACAGGGTATATATATATATATATATATATATATATATATATATATATATATATATATATATATATATATATATATATATACCGGTATGCATAATAAAAGTATAAATGCCCCCTAAAATTCCCAAATTGGACAAATGCCCAGATAAATGCCCAGGGCATTTGCCCAATTCTTAAGTGCCTGGGCATTTACCCATCACTATATATATATATATATATATATATATATATATATATATATATATATATATATATATATATATATATATATATTATATATATATATATATATATATATAATGGTATATATATAATATATATATATATATATATATATATATATATATATATATATATATATATATATATATATATATATATATATTTATAATATATTTTTTCTTCAGTTTCCGGAAAATGGGGAGTTAAAAGTATAGGCCTTGGATACTTTGTAGGATAACGCAATCAGACTCCAGTTCAATATAAGCTTTATTTTGAGAATAAAAATTAAACCCCAGTATAGAGTGCCTAAAAAAAATTAAATAGAAAAAAATTAACATAAGAAATTCACTAATGGGCAAATAGTTCAAGAAATATGAATACAAAAATAAATAAAACTCTGATCAGTAAAATCTCACACAAATTCTTTAACAGTGCTTCAAAAATATAGTTTAAGACTCTAGTCATTACAGCAATCACAAGTTAATAAGAACTAATAAGAGATTTATAAAATAACCATTAAAATGGCTCCTCAAAAAAAACTTTTGTTCAAAAATCATTTTGTCCCAAAACCATATTTCAAAATTAATGCTGTCGATATCAAAAATCTAAGTTTAACAAGCTTCCAAAATTTATCAAGAAAGGAATCAAAAATATTCAAAAATAACTACTAAATTTTAAATGAAAAAGGTTTTACATCACAGTCCCAACAAGGGTTCAGTGTTATTCTTTCAAAAATAAAGAAAATTAAAAAAACATAAAAAACATCAAAACCAAAACGCTGTCTGATTTACTGCAACAGAAACATCTTCAAAACTTTAAGTTTATCCCCTTGATAAACTGATATTAATCTCCCTAAAAATATAAAAAAAATTAAAAATGGCGCCTCTCTTATTAGGCCCATAACAAAAATCAAAATTGACAAAAATCCCTTTCAAATTATGCAAAAAATTTAAATTAACTTTCTATTTCTCTATAAACCACTTTCACAACCTGAGGGACCTTGAAAGCTTCTTACAGATATAAATCCTTTAAAACCAGATACACCCACAAAATTTTATAAGTGAAGTTTTACCTACAAACATGTTTAGAATCAAAAACAGTACCACCCTTTAAAAAAATTTACTTTTAATGAAAAACATAGAAGACCCCATTAAAGATTATAAAAATAACAAAAACAAAAATCACCCATTTAAATATAACTTTACTCTACCAGAATCTACTCATAAACCAATTTAAATGTCAGATTTAAGATTTAACTATACGACCTGTGGATGTCTTGAAACATCATTTAGAAAAAAATAAATTAAATTTTTATAAAATACCTTAAAGATTAAAACTAAGAAAAACTCAAAAATTTCTAACTTCTAAGGAAAAAAATATGATGTATGGTCAGATTCAGAACTATAACTTTATCACTT
>JABUQX010006079.1:0-25000 GCA_015478945.1 Trachelipus rathkii
AAGAGATAATATATATATATATATATATAATTAAAATATTAATAATATATTATACTATATATGATATATATATATAATATATATATATATTAAAATATATAAATATATATATATATAATATATAAATGTACAATTTGTACCCAAATCTTGGTTTTAGATGCTGCTGCTATAAAAGTTAATATATAGTATATATATAATAATATATATATAATAATTATAAAATATATATAGTACATATATAAATATATATATAATATACGTTCTTCTTAACTGTCGATTTATGTATAATGGATATTTCTGCTTTTATTTTCATTTATTTTTTAATGTATCTAAGCATGAGCACATATTTGTAGAAATTTTGAACATAATTTGTTTATAATCGAATATGATACATTTATTGTTTTTAGTTAATTTATTGACCATGTGCTAATTGATTCTATGATTACTTACTGATTTATTAATAGTTTTTTGAACGCTGAATGATAAAATAAATGTTTCAAAATTAGGTTTCTCATTGTACATTTATATTTTGCAAGACGGGAGTTTTTGGTAATAATAATAATAAGTTATGGTTGTGAATGAGGACAGTCCTCAGTGTGAAGTTATGTTAGATGGTGCAGCTGGAACAAGTGTTCCGAGTAAAAGTATTAGGTAATATGCTTGGATGAAGGGAAACGATGATCAGAGTGTAGTGAAAGTTGTGATGTACAGAAGGTGACTGGTGCAATAAATCGTTGGGGAAGTAAAGGGACTAAGTCTTGAGTGTGCTAGGGCTAGGGGTTACCTGTGTTATTGGATAGTAGTGAACTATGGTCTGGAATAAGAAGTATAGAACTAAAGTTCAAGGTGTTCAGATGACAATCTTAGGGGCGTGTCATGTGTGAGAAAGAATTGATAAAATGAGGACAGACGTCAAGAAAAGTTGTGTGGTGTAGAAGAAGGGGTAATGAGAGAATAAATGAAAATATGCTGTGATGGTTTGGTCATCGTGGAAAGGGATGAACGAATATCGTCGATTGTAA
This sequence comes from Trachelipus rathkii, assembly GCA_015478945.1. NCBI lineage: Eukaryota > Metazoa > Arthropoda > Malacostraca > Isopoda > Trachelipodidae > Trachelipus > Trachelipus rathkii. The sequence goes on from JABUQX010006079.1 coordinate 1,023, forward strand.
GCGGATGTAATAGTAGCGAGTGTGTTGGGAAACCGACCGGCTGGAAACCGTAAGTTGAAGTGGATCGAGTCCGTAAACGAATGTCTGAAGGAGAAGAAATGTGAGTTTGGCAGATGCCGAGAAATAAAGGTGCATAATGGCACGTGAATTGGCGGGTTTTTGAGGGGGTAGGTTGTGCCCACCTGGGCCAAGGGATGAACCCTTACACTGACGATTAGACCATAGTAAGGGCCCGTCCGCGGCTCCGTGAAGCCTAGGCATCTGATTTCTGTCTGCGACGATCTGCTCACTAACTTAATCGGTACAGAGGGGGCGGTAAGGCTGGCTTTCTTTTCAACTTTTGTCATTATCTTCTACTGCTTTTCTTTTCCGATGCATGTAACGCACCTTACCCAGTCTGGGGAAAAGAGGTAAGATTAAGAAAGAATAATATAATAGTCAGTCATTCTGTTAGCTAATCTTAATGTGTGTGAATGCAATTTAAGATTCTGAAATTCACATATACAATTAAAATCTGGATAACAAATTAGTACATAAAAAAATAAAATATATATAATAATATATATATAATATATATATACTATTATATATATAATATCAATAATATATATATATAATTATATATTAATATAATAATATATATATATATTATATAATAAAATTATATTATATAAATATAATTATAATATATATAATATATCTAATAATACTATATATATATATATATATATATAATATTAATATATAATTATATATATAGAGTATATATCTCCACCCGCTGTCCAGTTACACTTGCATGTTGGTCGGTGGGGCTCTCGGGATACTGTTGGGCGGATATACTGCCTCTCAGTTCCTAGACGAAAAACTGGACTTTTGGAATTCCCACTCCATAAGTCCCTTCAATTGAATGTATAATGTTGCCTTACCTTTCCTCTATCACAGCCCCATGGGCCATCCGGTGCCTCTTCCTGCATGGGTTTCAGTTCACCCCACACTTTCTCCCCGTGGATGAGGGTACAGTTTAAAAACCGGTCATTTTACGCTCACCTCTGACCGGGCCGCCAACTGTGTGAGTGGAACCTGAGCCCTGCTAACCACTGGGAGGCGTCTGCCTTTGTGTGTATTAATCATCTTTGCGTGAAAGACTATAGGTGCGCTGTGGGTAAACGGGTTGGCCCACCACCGCGTCGACCCCACAACCAACCGAGCGCCCACATCTCCATGCGCCCTACGGGGTGGTTCCGTGGTGGTTGTGTGGGTCTACACATGGATTGTGACCTGCTGTGAGAACGAGGTTACCCTTCTTATGAAAATATACGCCTTTCCAGCCCATCCTGTTATTTACGTTAATGTCTCATTTGCATTATTGTTATGTTGTTCATCCATGGAGACGAAACTTGTGAAATTTATGGAAAAGTCCTGAACGAAATAACGTTTTAAACCAAGGTGAGCGAAACAATCACAAGAAACAACTAATCAACCATCTACCAAGTACTCAGCTGACCCTACCGATGGTCCTACTACTTTCTAGACCTGGTACCTTGATTTTTGCTTCTTCGTCGTACACCTGAAGGGTCCTTTCGCAAAATTCACGATCGTCGGAGCCAGCAACCCCGAACACCTCAGGTGCCCAACGGTCCGGGCAATCCGCAAAGGTGCCCGCCCGTTAATAGTCCGTTCTGCATTCTGTTTACTCCATAGTCTGCACCTCCCCAGGAATGAGCAGACATGGTCCTTCCTCGATGTATTACATACTGCGATCCTCTACCTCCAAAACTCTTTACTGAGCACAGAACCATTCCTCTCAGTAGGGCACTCGAAAAAGCCTAGGAGTTGAAGACCTCCAGTCACTTGAAGAGGAATGGGTCCATTCTCGTGAAAGCTGCTAACCGAAATCAAAGTTCCATTCTGTCATCCTTAACGTCCCTTGGAGATGTTCCTATTATTCTACTCCTGATGCAACTCATAAGAAACACATCTAGTAAGGCACCATTATTGTCCTATCAGACGAGACGAAGACACGCGCGTTTGGAAGAAACTCCAACAGAGAAGAATCGTCACAGAACATTTAAGATTTCCCCCTCGCCGGAAACTCCTGACAAACCAACACCCCGGTTACTACTGACTCTTAACCTACCTCCTATCCACCTACAAAAGGTCAAAAAGGGTCACAAAAGTTACAGGTTCGACGTTTACCTCGACCGCAGACGTGGCTTCAAATGTCAACGGTTTGGTCAACCCCGAAAATACTGTAGGGGACAGGAAGACATATGCCCATCTGTGAGAATTATTTCAACAACTCCATGTGACAAATTACCTCCTAACGTGCAGAAACTGCAAAGGACACCACAGTGCTTCCTCTTTCAAAATCCCCGTGCTACTGTTTGAACAGGGTTAGAGCATGTATATGACATAATTGAGCATGGAGAGAATGCTAGTAATCGCCAAGCTCAATGAAAAATAGTCAGACAATCAAAAATCAATCTTACGCCCACAATTACACTAACCCCAAACGCCTCCACGTGTGTAATCCGCCAAACAACCGCGCAGCTAAAGAACTCCTCTCGGATTAAATTCGTGAAACCCCAGGCAGTACTGCAACCAGTCCTACCTGTCTGCCCACACTACCAATCTCAAAGAGCACAAAAGCAGCCCTTGATTTGAAGTCCCGTCCAAGAGCCATCATAACAAGCCTAAAGCTCGAACATTAACCTCCACCAAGCGACCAATGAGAACTAAGCTAAGCTCATCCCATAACAAAATGAAAACACCTTCCTGCCAAACACACTGTCCCATACTCACCAATTTGGGTCACCAAACCAAACTTATGCAAGAGGACAGTCTCTTTGTCCCTTAATTTGCCTCCCACTATTACTAAAACCCCTGGTAAAGATGTTTTAAACCACACAGAAAAGAACAGTCGCCAAGTTAAAGATTATGGGTACGTTAAATATATCGAGCCAACACCAGAATATCCTTAACAATAACACAGTAACCCCAGTAAATGTATGGAAAAATGGCACGACTCAGAAAGCAGACCCTCGCCCACTAAGTTACTTCTGTAGCCAAACAAAAATGCAAAAGGCTTTTAAAACTGTAACCCACAATCCAATAATGACAACTCACCAACCACTCATCTAAGTTCTTACAAGACAAGTTTTAGTTTCCTCTGACTGTCTTCTCATAACTTCCTCCCCCGAGTTTCTTTCATCGGCCCTCTCTAATCGGATTCTATAACCCTTAGGAAGATTAATTGCGATAACAGTTCCCAAAGGAGCTCGATGCAATGAACCCATCTCTTTCTAAATGCTCCTGTCACTTCCGAGAAAAGGGAAGGAAACTGTTCAACGTAAACGTCGCAAACCCTCTAAGCGTTCTGGGTCTGATGGAGGCATGAAGATGAACCCAGAGGTCCCCATTCTCCAATCAAACTACCAAATTTCCCAAAATCACCCGCATGATGAAGTACTGGAAAATTCTCCAGAATCATACCTTGCCAATTCATCGAATTCCCTGCATATTGAAATCGAGTGCCGTAAAGCCCAATACATGCAAAAAGACAAGTACACCTAAGGCCACTTTCGGATACAAACCATCAGTCCCATTTACCATGAAAACCCTGCTATGCCCCTCCCACATTTTCTGAAATCTGCGGGCAAGCGGGTCGATACAGCTATCTCACTAATAAATATGAAGCATTACGACGATCTCTTCTATTAACCAACCAAACCCACCATAACAAGTGGAATTTGGTTGAATTCAATTATCCTCGCATGTCATTCGGTGAAGCTCTTCAACCAAATATCCATCCTGAAAAACTCCTCCCTAAGAATGTCATACAACCTAAACAAATCCTGGGTATGACACCACTCTCCCCCCAGGTTTTGTTCTCCCTTCTCGCCGAGACAACAACGTCTCAATCTTCCCTCTCAATCTGAACCCACGCCTCCAACATTACCCCCAGTAACATAGAGACAATTGTCTCTAATAGACCACCATCATAACTATCAATAATCACCATAGACACTTTCCTCAATGAAAAATTGTCGTGCTATTACTTCTAATTTCGAAGAAACTTGTTCAGATATAAACATAATGCACGACCAAAGTGATTATGTTGTCAGGAACTTCGACTATGTCCAATCGTGACTTCTTTCAACCATCTGAATATAAAATGCCGTTAACTAATATAGCAAGCAGTGACAATTGAAGGGGAGGGGCCAGAATACTCATTTCAACAAATCTATTCCTCCTATTCCTCGCAGTCCCTCACCAAACCAACTTTTCCATGCAGTAGCGGCAAGAATTCACTGTCCCATTCCGACGTTATATATGTTCAATCTACCTAGCTCCGAGTAGTGAATTTAATAAGGTCGACTTAGCTGATCTTTTCAACGCTCCCTGCTCCAGTGTAACTAGGTGACTTCAACCTTCAATGGGGTGACTCTGTCACTTCCTCTAAGTCCAAGATCGTAATAGATCTCCTAACCCCCCTTTTTCCCTGGGATCCTTAACCAGGACTCCCACCTAAATGACACGTTAAATACACAAGTCTCTTGTATCCGATATTTCCTTTTGTTCCCATTCCCTATGGATCGTTTTATCTGGTCCCGCTATTGATTATTTAATTCGGCAGCGATCATTACCCAATAGCATTAAATGAGCCTGTTCCAAGCCCAATGATGCAAAACCCCAACTCCAGCTGGCGTTATCGAGCGGAGTGGGCTCCTTTTTACCAGGCCACACTGATCCCTCTTTCTCTCTTTCAATAAAAACGATTTCCGACCTGTTGATGATGCTTTTGGCTCTCAGAAAGTCAGTCTTCTCTGCAGCGAACGCTTGCATTCCCCGCAGTCTCCTCAGGCAAGGCGGTCGGCCAACCCCTTGGTGTAACCCAAAGTGCGCACAAGCCAACACCGAGAGAGAAAACTCAGCAGGCAATGAGTAGAGAGACCGACCACAACAACATGAGTATTTATAAAGCAGGGCCGCAGCGATATCTCGGCGAATTAATCGCAAAACGCGTAAACAATTTTTTCGAACTACAGATCGACCTGTTTAAATCTCACAACCCCCTTCCTTTAGTGTGAAAGTTACACAGATAAATACTCGTCGCTCCAACACACTCCTCACACCACAGTCTTCTCGTTACTTGGGGCCTGAGTATAGCTGAATACGATCTCGCTCCTGCGGTTAGCGGATGCGTTAGGTTAGCAGCTCTCGCTAAGCCTAATGTCGATAGTCATTCCGAGCTCACAATCACTGAAGTCCTTTCAAAAAATGAGAACTGAAACACAGCACTGCCAGACTTTCAACAGCGAAAGGGAAGATCATACCTACAACCGTCTTTTAACACTTGCAGAGTATCAAAACTTGCACTGGCGACGTAGCAACAGTGACGTGCCTTCTTGGTCCAACATGATTGCTGTAATCATGCTCCGTCTATATACATCCTCGGCATCAGACCCTTTTGCTGATCTAATTAACAAATCTGGATTCGATATCCTCTTTTCCATCTATTTGGGACTGACAGCTTGTGTAATTCCTATCCTCAAACCTGGGAAAGATCCGAGCTGGTGGAGTAACCAAGAGACTAATTTGAACTAGACCTGCCAATCTTCTGTATATTAAATGGAGAACAATGGTTTCTCAGGCCGCTTGCTCCCTGTTCGTGGAGGTCGCCCGGTCCTTTTCAAACTCCAGTAGGCCTTTTGCAAAAATCGTTCGACTGCGGACCATTTTAAAACTAGACACTGACATCCGGGAAGTCCTGCTCAACTGGTGGATTTGGTTCTTGGCGTCTTCTTTGACCTTGAAAAAGCTTATGACTCAACGTGGAGAACTGGGATTCCCTCCTTAAACGTCCATTCGCATTCGGCTCTCGCGACAACTCCGTCTTTTCATTTAATATGTCTTTGTCAAATACCAGATCCATCCGTTCTGGTGCTCTCCTATTCTGTCCGCGCCCCACTTGCTCTGGATAAGGCGTTCCGTCAGGGTAGGTGTTCTATCGAGTGACGACTATTTATGATGCTCTTGGATATAATGCATTGTTAACTAACTCTATCACCAGCGACGGTCAATTTGTCTCTTCTATGTTGATTGACCCGTGTGTTATAAATTATAGCCGGTGCCACAGCTGCCTTTTCTCCGAACCGGCAACTTCACCTAGCTATTGAGAATATTTCAAAATGGCGTAACTCCGCGATGGCTCCATATTTCCCCACCAAAAACATCAGCAGTGAGCATTTCAAGGAAAAAAAAGGGAATCGAAGAACTTGCAACCTTCTTCCAGCGAACCTAACCTTATATGGATCGCCCATTCCTGTAACTTCACAGGTTCACATTTTAGGCTCATCTAGACGCCCACTAACATATAGCCCGCATATATAAATACCTTAAAACAACCTGTCATCGCGCTCATTGACTGTTACTGTCAATCTTCGCCTTCAAAATCTTGGGGCTGATCGTCAAGTCCCTTTTTAACGTCTATTATCGCCCCTACGTTCGACTCGAAGCGTGAACTATGGCTGTGTAGTAATTGGGCAGGCCCTCCTCCTACTCCTACTGGCATTCTGTTGGATCCCGATACAACAACGAGGCGATCCGTAATCTCCACTGGAGGCCTTCCGATCGCCCCTCGGGTCAGCCTTGAATTGAAGCAACTGTGATGCCTACTCTCTCTTAAAGAGAATACAGTCGATGTTACAAGTTCCTTGCGTCTTTCAAACCCCAAATACCGTCCTGCCCCCTGACACCGACCTCGCGAAGTGAGGTGTGCCCATGGAATCTTAATTACTGGCCTATTTTGCGAACACGGTCATAACATCCTTAATTCCTTAACATCCCTTTGCAAAATTTGCCTTTCTCATACGATGAAGGAAACACACCTTGGTTGTTCCCCCGCCCACCATTTGCTTGGCTCTGAACTCTCATCTCCAATCAAGACCCATTCTGCATGCCAGACTGTTAAAGGCTATCATTACTTGTCTCATTCACACAGTTCATGATGAGTTCAGACCACAGGTACTTACTGATGGACATACAAACCGGGAAACAAGTGTGGGCGCATCTGCTTGTTTTACCCCTGATAATGCAACCTTCCATACCCTCTCCCCCAGCTCATTTTCAACAGCAGATTGATGCTATAATGAGCGCTTTCTCGAATTCCTATCCTTAACGCAAGATCAATCTAATGTTATTTTATTCAGATCGCTCAGTCGCGCTACAAGCCTTAAAACCCCTTATTCTAAAAATACAATGGTATCTGCCTGTGCAGTGCAATTTCTCGGTCTGCTCCATTCCCGCACGGGGGAGAAATCACAACATTTTATGTTGGAGTCCCCTCTCATGTAGGGTACTGGCAATGAATCGCTCGACAAGAGAGGCCAAAATGGCCACCTCCTCATGTTGCGGAAGTTCGTTCCAGGTTACCTCCCGGATGCATTTCGATGCAAGGTACCTCCCATCAACCGATGACTATCGCTGCTCTCCGACCAAGGTTTTCGATCTTAATTGGCAAAGCGCTGGACGAATGGATCAGAGGAAAAAAAGGGGCCCCCCCCCGAAAAACTTAAAAAACCCCTTTTTTTAAGAATAATAAAGCCGATATGGGGAGTGGTCATCTCCCACCGACGAAAAACGCTTACGAGGTGATCTGCAACGCATCTATTGGTCCATACTAAATCGACTCACAGTCACTAATTTACGGAACCCCCTCCCATTTGCAAATTTTGTCCGAAGCCATACCCCGCAATCTGTCGCCCATACCTTCAGTTGATTGTTCCAGCTGGACCCTATTCGCTGTCGTTATTTTTCCTACTTTACGAGTCCATAACACCTTCCAAAAGATTATCTCATATCTTATCCCAATCTTCCCACTTTAGTAGTAATGCTAGTTTCTTGTTTCTACAAGAAGTGAATATTCTCTATAATATTTGGATTTTGTTATGTAATACTAGGACTATATACTGTTACATTTATTCTTTGTTTAGTTTTTGTTTATTTTAAGTGACTGAATATTCGCTGCTAATTTACATCTTTTGACGTTTGAAATATGCAAGATCCAGGACCCGCCCATGGTGTGAATTTTTTTTCAACCCAGTTTGGCCGCTTTGTGAGCCGTGTTGGGTCCTGTACACTGACTCAAAAAAAAAAAAAAAAAAAATATATATATAATATATATAATATATGATATATATATATATAATAAATAGTATAATATTAATATTATTATATAATATATAATATAATTATATATATATATAAATTATATAATAATATAAAAATATTATAAGTTGAAGCTGGGTGCTGTTAGGCACCGCTTCTAAGGTGGATGCGAAGGTAATGTGCGTACAATTTTATTTTTCCTCTGACTTTACAAGTGGAGGGTTGGACCCCTTGTCCTAAAAAAAACAACAAGCACAAGAAATTAGGACAGGGTGAACCTAGTTATTACTATTCCACATATGAATCATATTCTTGCAGAAGAATTCTACAGAAAGCCTGAAGCTTATGGAGTAGTAGTACAAATGATTATTAGTTTGGGAAGAGCTGTTTTATGTATATGCCATATACAGGCAGAAAAAGGTTTCCTCCCGATATACATTCGCAAAAGCAGTCATTACAGATTGTAATGCAGCCCTCACACGTCCGTAATTCAAAAATAAAAATCAATATTTGGGTAGGAGTGAGTTTTAAATGATATATCTTGCATATAGACAGACAGAGAAAAGGTTTTACTCCCCGATACTCGCAAATAACAGCATTACAATTTGGCTAGTGAGTACTTCCACCATCATGACACATATACTACCAAATTGCCTAGGTTATTGTAACCCATTCTTTGACTGAGCGAGAGAGGATAGAGAGAGAGAGAGAGAGAGAGAGAGAGAGAGCAGAAGAGAGAGGAGAGAGAGTATGAGAGAGAGTAGAGAAGAGCAGTTAGAGGATGGGAAGCGTAGTCACGCTCAAGATGGACGCTGACTCAATCACTACCTGAAAACCAGTGTAGCCTTGGACTCGCAAACTGGGCTCATGTACACCGTTACGTCCGCTAGGGGTTAGATATAGTAAACCGATCTATATGCGATGCGTATTTACTATAGAATGATAAATTATACTAAAAAAGGTTCCTAAATTCATTTATACTATTTGTGTTCACTACTCGGCAACGACTATCACCTGGGCCCCCCAGTCTAGCCTCGCTCCAAACTGCTATGTAACGTTCCTCGCTAGGGTGTAGGTATCGTAAATACCGATCTAAATGCGACCTCCTATTTTTACTATACCGAGTAAATTATAGTTAAAAAGTTCCTAAAGTCTAACATTTTTTGGGCTGTTCACCTCTGCTTTAGGCTCCACCGACTAATGCTAAAGGGTTCGCCTAACTTGGTCTATTTTACCCCCATAAAATAAATGTAACTTAATAGGTGCCCTTTTTCTAAACTCACCCATTGGGGAGGGGGGGGGTCCTTGGTTCTGGGTTTAATTATATAATTAACATCAATTTGCTCGTATTTTAATAATATGTTGTAATTTTGCTATTATTTTATATTAATTCTCTAGAAGGAAGTTACATGCTGTTGCAATTTTGGAAAAGTGATAATTCGGCGGCTTGGAGACGTGGCTTAGTTCCACGAAACGACAACAACATCTTAAACATAGGGCGTGTTCGGCTCTACCCTGTAACTTTGTAGTTCGGCTCTGTAGTTCAGCTCTGTATAGATGTTCTTTCCACTTCCCAGAGAGTGGCCTTCCACAGTACCCCCCTGCAGAGCTGAGGCCGGGGCGCTCTAATCCCGGTAGCGGAGTGGCCGGCGCAAATGACGGCCCTCTGCTCGATACCGTTTTTTTAGACGCATGGCGGCTGCAAAGCCCGAGGAGAGGCGAGAACGAGGAGCGGTGGAGTGCAGGAGTGTGGCGAGAGGCGAGGAAATACGAGAGGGAAGTGGAACTCTGCAAGTGACGACTTGTGAAGGCATGGCAGGAAGTGCGTGGAAATGGAGGGGACGGATAGAGGGAGAGGAGAAGGAGGAGAAAGGAAGTAGGATCTGGGTCAAAGGAAGGAGTGGTGGAGATGGAGAGTCAGAGGGAGATGAAGGAGGAGAAGAGACGGGAGGAGATGAAGGAGGTGGAGAATCTGGTACAGGAGAAGAAGATGTGTAATCCAAAAGGGAATCAGAATTCGGTTGGAAACAAGTCCGAATCTTGGACGTCAGGAGGATTCCCCTCAAAAGCAGGTTTGAGACGATCGATCGATATAACGTCGGTACGAGTAGGAAGCTGTACTTTGAAGAACTTCTCCTTCCGAAGTAACACCGGGAAGGGCCCGTCGTACTTGGGTTGGAGGGAGAACGGTGGGAGTCATGTCTCACTAGAACCTGGGTACAGGAAGAGAGATCTTTCGGAATGTAGGAGTGCACCTTTTGCTGGCGGGTCGGAGGTTGGTCTCCACGACACAGCACAGTTCTTCAAACGGGTGAGGTATGGGTGGATCAGCAGTTAGCAGAGGAGGAAAGATTGAAGAAAGAAGCTGGCGCGCCGGCCAGAGGAGTAGAGCATAAACGAGTTTCGGTTGAAAGCTGAACACTGAAGGTCGTTCCTTAACGGCCGTTTGCGTATACCACGGCAAACCAAGGAGGGCCTTCCCAGTCCAATGTTCTGGTTGTGGGGTGTGCCAGCGAGAAGCTTTAGCTGACGGTGAAACCTTTCACAAATCCCGTTCGAGATAGGTGGAACTGGTTGTTGATCTTCTCAGAACCATACAATGCGCATTCAAATTGCTTCCAAGCGAAGGATCGAAAACGCGACCTTGAAATTCCGTTTGACCGGAGAGGGATGCCAAACCGAGAGTCAAATGGGACAAGAAGACTTAGAAAGATCAGCTGTATACCAACAGGAGATTGGGATATGTTCCGTCCAATTCATAAATCCGATCTAAATAACATGTGAGGATATAATCGCTTTGCCAATGAGAAGGTGGGATGAGGTCCCAACAAATGTCGTGTGGACTCTCCTCAAAACTCGTTGACCCATCGCCAGTGAGCAAGAAAGTGCCAAGGGAACTTTACGTATCGTTCTTTGCACTTTGGAGCGCTGACAAGCCATACAGGCGCGGGCCCAGTTCGCTACGTCGGCGTTAATTTAGGCACACACAAACGAGCCTAACGCAGTTTGCGTCGAAGCCCGAGCAGGGTGGTGAAAACAGCGAGTGGAATTGGCAGAAGAGCACTTTCGCAGAGGAATTTGGAACGAAAGGGGCGAGGTGGCCGTGTTGGAAGTGTCACACACAGAGTCTCTTCCTATGCCCGGAATGATTGAGCCACTGCAGCTGTAGAGAAAGAGTCCTGCTGTAAGATCGATATTGTTTGCTCCTGGCCACGTGGCAATGGCCTGCATAAAATGCATGAAGGGGAAAGGCGTTAATTTCAAGTCCCGGAAAAGCATCCGCGGTGAAATTATCCACTCGGAGTATGTGAACGTACTGTCTGTCGTAAACTGGGAAACGAATTCAAGATGACGAGCTTCACGGGGGGAGTGACGTTCATGCCGTGAAGCCATTGCGAAAGTGATCGCTTTGTGGTCGGTCAGGATGTGGAACTCCCGTCCTTCCAAAAAGTACCGAAAATGGCGAACAGCAAGATACATAGCAAGCAATTCCCGTCCAAAAGCACTATACCTTGTTTCGGCGGGTTGCAGCTTGCGTGAAAAGAAGGCAAGTGGGCACCATCGCCCCTTTTGGAACTGCTGAAGCATCCGCACAAACAGCGAAATCGGAATGGCATCTACCTGCACTCTGCTGGTTGCGGTATCGTGTGACTACCAAGAGTGGCGGAAGGCTGAGGGCTTTGAAGCCTCAAAAGCAGACTGCTGCCGGAAGACACAGTCGACTTTAGTGGTCTGCCGCTAGTTTAGGACGATGAGTGCGGTAATGCGGCCAGTGAGGGCTGGCCCGCTGATGTTCAGAAATCCTGTGGTAAAAATTGAATCATCCTCAGATATTGACGAGTTTGCGTTTGGAATTGGGGAAGAGAGAAAGCTTCTGATAGCTGGCGACACGGTCTACAAAAGGGCAAATACCTCAGCCCGAGACGTTGTGGACCGGAAGGATGGTAAGAGAAGACGCGCCGAAATACGCACTTGGTAGGACTTAGACGAAATTCCCCGCATCATCCAACCTAACCGCAAATAAACGGCACGCAAGGTGCTACTCCCAATATGTTTCTTCAGGAGAGGAGGAAGAGACTAAAAGATCATCTAAATATGCCCAAGCAAAGAAGACCACGGAGGATAAGAATGATGAAACCTCTAAGGACTGGGCTGCATTTTTCAAACCGAATGGCATTCTTGTATACTCAAAGAGGCCAAAGGGGGTGATTACAGCTGTCTTGGGGACGTCCTCCGGAGCCACGGGTATCTGATGGTAGGCTCGAATTAAGTCCAAAGAAGAAAAAATGGTGGTGCCAGACAGGTGGGAAGTGAAACTTTGTATATGCGGTACAGGGTACCTATCCGGTGTTGTGGCAGAATTCAAAGCCCTAAAATCACCACAGGGTCTCCAATCGCCCGTGGTGCCTTTAGGGACCATGTGTAGCGGAGAAGACCAACAACTCTTGGAAGGGCGCACAATGCCAAGTTGCAACATGTGATCAAACTCGGCCTTGGCGGCCTTGAGCTTATCGGGTGGGAGGCGGCGAGCTCGAGCAAAGGTGGGTGGACCTGTGGTCTCTATATGATGTTCCACAGAATGCTTAAGAGGGGTGTCTGAAGAGCAAGGATGCAATAAAGAAGGAAAGTCCTCCTGCAGGATAGAAAGGAAGGGAGACACTACCGAAGAAGGCGGGGCGATAGCGGAAATGCCCTTTAGCTCTGAAGAACCTAGGGAACCGTGAGAGTAAAGAGAAGTATCACCGTCAACTAGACGCCTATTACGAAGGTCTACCATAAGATTGAAATGGGACAAAAAGTCAGCGCCGAGGATGGGCTGTGTCACTTCAGCGACGAGAAAAACCCACGGGAACTGGCGGCGGAGAGACAGATCCAACGTACATAAACGCTCTCCATATACCGGAATGGAAGAGCCATTAGCAGCGAAGAGTTGACGGCCTGAAAGAGGGATAGCCGAGTCTTGAGAAGGGTTGTGTGGTAAAATCGAAAGGCTAGCGCCGGAATCGATCAAGAAGGCAAGTTTAGTGGACCGATCGTAGATACGAAGAACATCCTGTGTAGTAGGAGGGGAAGAAGAAAAAGCACCAGCCTCTCCCGTCGCCCCTACGACGGGTTGGCTGCTGGGTTTCCCTGATAGAGAGGGCAGGAAGGATCGCATTTATTGGCATCCATGCCGAAAGTATGGTGATAATAACAGTACCCATGAGGATACTGGCGCTGGCGTGAGGAAGAAGCAGAAGGTGAACGAGGACCGCGAGAAGGACGAAAGTTGGAAGGAGTGGGATCACGAGAGCGAAAAGTGTTATTATTAATTGCCGCTGTAAGAGAGAGAAGGGCAGTTTTAATGTCGGCCATGCCAGTTTCGAGAACCGAAACCCGGGTATCCAGAGCTGCCGAAGGAGGAGGTTGTACTGCGAAAGCGTGAGAGTAGGAAGGTTGAGGTGGGTGAGAATAAGGAGGTTGAGCTGGATAGGAGGCAGAAGGCGGTTGAGGAACAGGAGGAGGAGGGAGAGTAGCGGAGGCGGTGTTAGAGTATTGGGGAATGTGTTGGGCGTGAGTTGCAGATGGTTGAGGAGGTGCGAGAGTCGAAGAGGTAGGGGAAAGAGAGGAAACGGCGTAAGAGGTGTGGACCAAAGGCTCCACCGGAGGGCGCAAAATTCTGTCTGCTGTAGCGGCAAACTCAGTGAGGGACAACGTCGGGTTCATTGATTGCAGTACGCTGTGATGTCGAGCAGGCATCTTCTGGAGGAAGAGGGTGCGAATTATTTTCTCTTCCCGTGTAGATGGAGTGCCACCCAACAAACTCAGCATCCTTACCATCAATTCCGAGGGTTTCTGGTCGCCCAGTGAGATGCCTCCAAGCAGAGTTTCCAATTGTTCCTCTCTGGTGGGAGCCAAGCGGTCGATAATAAGGGTTTTGAGCGTGTTGTAAGGGGTTGTAGAGTTTCTAGTTGTTGCCAGACCATCCCTGATTTTGAGGAGGCAAGATTCTGGTAGAGCATTCACAACTCTCGAATATCTCTCCTTCTCATCTTCGATGGTCAGGAGCGCTGACTCAGCCAGGTCAAACCAAAGCTCGGGATTGTTGACGAAGAAAGGTTGCAAGTGGAATGCTCGCGAGGGAGTAGACATGATGAAAGGCGTAGAAGTTGGCAGAGCGAAGGAAAGAAAAAGAAATTAAATAAGATGTGGAGCGAGCGGAGGCACTAATAACGGACCGAGGGTGGAAAAATCAAAGAAATTACAACCTTAGGAGCTAGACCAAGGGTTAAAATGAGGCTGCTGCGATATAAATTGCCAAAATACTTATATATATATATATATACATATATTTATTATATATTAAATAAATAAAACTATTTTCTATATATATATATATATATATATATATATATATATATATATATATATATATATATATATAAAATATACATAAATATATATATATATATATATATATATATATATATATATATATATATATATATATATATATATATATATATATATATATATATATATATATATATATAATATATATTTTTTTTTTTTTTTTTATATATATATATATATATATATTTTTACTATTATTTTTTTTATTTGAGTGAGTGTACGAGGGTATCCACAGCACACAAGAGTGTGGCTATACTGTATGAGGGATCCCACGACAAGGGGTGATAATAATAATAATTAATAATAATAATAATAAGAATAACAATAATAATAATAATAATAATGATGATGATGATGGTAATAATAATAATAATAATAATAAGAATAAAAATAATAATAATAATAATAATAATAATAATAATAATAATAATAATAATAATAATAATAAATTTGATAAGAACAATAAAAAAAAATAACAAAATACCCGGATGTAGAACAATTTATATGTTCCGTGTGAAATACAGAACTGTACCAAGGTAGGGGTCCAACAGCGTTAGTTTGATACTCTGCCGACGGAGCTGGCTCTTGATGGCTGCAGCTGGGCTCGAGAAAGCTGTGAAGTAGATAGAAAAAGGCACAAACACAATGAGTGGGTAAATCTACCCGTTAAAAAAAACAATACCTACAAACGGTACTAAAGTGATTGGGTTCGTTTGTAATAGTTTTTCCTGGCTTTGTTGTGGGTGTTCTGATTCCCGCCTGGGAATTCAATCTTCACTCTTCGGGGTCACTATCTGAAGCTGGAGGGCTTAGGACCGCTTCTTTAAGGTTGATTGAGAAGTTAATGTGCTTACAATTTTATTTTCCTACTTCTAATTTACAAGTGAGGGTTGGACCCCTTGTCCTAAAAAAAAACAAAAACAAAGAATTAGGACAGGGTGAACCTAGTTATTACTATTCCACATATGAATCATATTCTGCAGAAGAATTTCTACAGAACATGAAGCTTATGTGGAGTAGTAGTACAATTGATTGTTAGTTTGAGAGAGGCTGTTTTATGTATATGCATATACAGGCAGAAAAAGGTTTCTCCCCGATATACATTCGCATAAAGCAGCATTACATTTGGTATGAGTCTTACACAGTACAAAAGATTATTAGTTTGGGAGGAGCTGTTTTATGTATATGCATATACAGGCAGAAAAAGGTTTCTCCCCGATATACATTCGCATAAAGCAGCATTACATTTGGTATGAGACTCACACAGACACATATACTACCAAATTGCCTAGGTTATTGTAACTTCTTTGACTGGCGAGAGAAGAGAGAGAAGAGAGAGAAGAGAGGCAGAGAGAGAGAGAGAGAGAGAGAGAGTAGAGAGAGAGAGAAGAGAGAAGAGAGAGAGAGAGAGAGAGGGAGAGAGACGAAGAGGGAGAGAAGAGATTTGGTTGGCTGTTCACCCTCTGCGCTACTATCACCCAGTTTAGCCTCACTCCAAACTGCTATGTAACGTTTACGTCCGCTAGGGTTAGATATAGTAAATACCGATCTATGCGACCTCTATTTACTATACTGATGTTAAATTATATTAAAAAGTTCCTAAATCTAACATTTTTGGGTTGTTCACCTCTGCACTACTATCACCCAGTCTAGCCTCGCTCCAAACTGCTATGTAACGTTTACGTCCGCTAGGGTTAGGTATAGTAAATACCGATCTATGCGACCTCTATTTACTATACTGATGTTAAATTATATTAAAAAGTTCCTAAATCTAACATTTTTGGGTTGTTCACCTCTGCACTACTATCACCCAGTCTAGCCTCGCTCCAAACTGCTATGTAACGTTTACGTCCGCTAGGGTTAGATATGTGTGGAAATAACGGCCTATCCCAGAGCTGTTATTTCCCACATTATACTTAAAATTACATGCGACTCTAAATATCCACCTAGTTTTCTCTTTACTCTAGCCTCTGACCGCTAAATTAGGCTAATTGCTTGAACGCTACCTAAGCCTACCGCAAATTTTCACTGGCATGCATGAACACTTCACTTTGTTTTCCTACTGGATTTTAGGCATTCTTTTTGATACGCTATTCAATCTGATGCGTTTTCATTGCAACCAATTTCTAACCTCAGCTTTAGGCTCCACCGACTAATCTAGGTTCGCCTAACTTTGGTCTATTTACCCTAAAATAATGTACTTAATAGGCTGCCCTTTTTCTAAACTCACCTTGGTTCTGGGTTTAATTATATAATTAACATCAATTTGCTCGTATTTTAATAATATGTTGTAATTTTGCTATTATTTTATATTAATTCTCTAGAAGGAAGTTACATGCTGTTGCAATTTTGGAAAAGTGATAATTCGGCGGCTTGGAGACGTGGCTTAGTTCCACGAAACGACAACTACATCTTAAACATAGGGCGTGTTCGGCTCTACCCTGTAACTTTGTAGTTCGGCTCTGTAGTTCAGCTCTGTATAGATGTTCTTTCCACTTCCCAGAGAGTGGCCTTCCACAATCTATAGGCCTACTCTCTATTTGACCAAGATAAATATTTACTTGTGCCTTGAGGGATGAAATGGCTTGAACTATAGGTTTAGATTTTTTATTAACTCTATCATGAAGGGCTTGTATCTCTGGGTCAGACATTTTCGCTGAAATTTGGCTAGAATGACCCAAGGACAAATGAAACCTTGAAGAAAGATGAAATAATGAAAGATAGCCTATCACCAGGCCAAATTATTTGAATTGAATTTTGAAAAGGTCTATTAGACCAAAAATAAAAGCAAAATTTGAAGTTGAAAGTGATCTAGGCCTATAATGCCTAACTTTGAAATTGAATTTTTTGAGGAAAAATGAGATATGGCTTACCACCAGGACAAATTATTTGATTTGAATTTTTAAAGGGTTTAGAAGACCACACACACACAAAAAAACAAATTTTGAGGTTGAAAATGACCTAGCCCTAAGTTTGAGCTTGAATTTTTTATGAAATCACTGTAATGGAAGGGTTAGGGAATGATGCATTGCTTACCTAACTCTCATACCAAATTTTGAATTAAATACACTAAGACTAACTAAACTTAGGACAAAAACACCAATAGGCTAGTCTCGATAGGCCCACGTGGCTTCTACCGTCTCTATTATTTTCTTATGTTCAAATAAATCTTAATTTTAAATGATTTTGACCTAATAATACACAAAATATCGAAAACTGCTATAAGCTTCGGAGATAGTTTGATTGTAATTTGCAATTGATAGGCACGAGTTATCAAGAACTTGCAACAAATCCGTTCGTTAAGACCAATATAGATTACACAATTGACGAAAATTTAATCTAAAGCAGATTAAATTAATTACACAAAATCTTTGAAAGATATAAGGATTTAAAAAATGATATATAAGTATAATTGTGAATCTACATTAGCCTTACCTGAATTTGTTGTTTCAAAGATTTTGTTGCTCTTTGAATAAGATTTTGATAGTCCTTAGATAACTCTGCCTCATGGGTTTTGTAACCTAGCACTTAAAATCTTAGTTAGGGTAAATTTGATTGGTGAGAAGGTAAAGAGAATAGAGATAGATTGATAGTAAAAATATTTGAAAAGAAATGAAGAAATTTACCTCTATACCCTTTTACATTTTGATTAATTTTTTGTTTTCACAAGCACGACTTAATAGGACGGATTTTGAATTTTTAGTGATTATAGTGATTTTTGGCGTTTAGGGAATTCTTGTAATTATACCCAGTTTTGGCAAAGTACAAATTCCACTAAATAATATTTGATACTTATGACTTTTTTATATCTTACATCCTAATACGGTACTAAAATAAAATAAAATAGAAGAGACATAAGCGAAAGTATATAATAGTTATTATATCCTAAAATAAACTAACAAAACAAGCAAAATAGAAGATATATATGTGGAAGTATATAATAGTTTTTATATCCTCCCACTGAAGAGTTGCAATGAAAACCATTGCAATTAAAAGAATTTTTTTAGTACAAATGGGAAAACGAAAACGACTTTACCTTCGATATTATCGCTAGAAAAATATCGATACTCAATATATCGATATTTACATAATTCGATATATTATTGGGAAAGTTCTATATTTGAATCAGTTCATATTTTCTGAAAAAATTTTATAAGTTCAAAAAAATTTCTAAGTTCAGAAAAGTTAAGTTAAGTTAAGTTTTTTAAGAAAATTCTTTAGTGGCAAGCTTCTGGAATTGTGCCAGAAGCTTGCCACTAAAGAATTTTCTTAAAAAACTTAACTTAACCTAACTTTTCTGAACTTAGAAATTTTTTTGAACTTAGAAAATTTTTTCAGAAAAATATAACTGATTCAATATAGAACATACCATATATATAATATATAGACAAATAATATTATATAACAAATAATATATATAAAAAAAATATATATATATATATATAATATATATATATATATATATATATATATATATATATATATATATATATTATATATATATATAGAGAGAGAGAGAGAGAGAGAGAGAGAGAGAGAGAGAGAGAGAGAGAAGAGAGAGAGAGAGAGAGAGAGAGAGAGAGAGAGAGAGAGAGAGAGAAGAGAGAGAGAGAGAGAGAGAGAGAGAGAGAGAGAGAGAGAGAGAGAGAGAGAGAGAGAGAGAGAGAGAGAGAGAGAGAGAGAGAGAGAGAGAGAGAGAGAGAGAGAGAGCTGATTTTATTCTTAAAGAATAGTGGAATTACCAATAAGTCAAGTATTATCTTTACAAATTTACATACCTTCTCCTCCTTTCTATATCTGCCTGAAAATTCCAATTTATAATATGTATTAAATTTTTTAAAGTAAAAAACAAAAAAAGTAAGAACCGAACGGATGGAACCTTTTTGCATTGTTTACAATTGGTCAGCTGAGATACCGACGGGCGCATTCGGTCCCGTTTTCGGTGCACCTCAAAATTTCCTGTTCTCTGATTGGTTAATGTAATTTTTTTCAATTCAAAGCGTTTCTGAGTCGATTTTGCAAACGGGCTGCAGTCGGGCTTCTGGAAACGCAGCTTTTGTTTACAAGCAAATTTCTTTACAAAACATGTCGGAAATGGCTTGCCAAAAGTTTTTTAATATTTTAGTTAACTTTTATATTAAGGATATTAATATATCGTGTTATTTCATAAAATAGATAAATATAAGTATAAGAGTATTGTTTACAATTGTCAGCTGATCCGACGGGCGCGCTCGGCCATTTCCAGGTACTCAAATTTCCTGTTCTCTGATTGGTTAATGTAATTTTTTTCAATTCGAAGCATTTCCCAGTCGATTTTGCACTCTGGCTTCGGGAAACGCAGCTAATAAACTCAAATGCGTAAAAAAAAGCTTCAAATAATTTTTTAAAACCATTTTTGTAAATGAAATGTTTATAGTTTTAATATAGTATATAGTCAAGTCAAGTAATACACCACAATTACCCCATCCTAGTTCAGGTTATGATAAGATTTGTTAATTTTACATAGATTTTATGTGTATACCTAACAAAACTTACCGTATCATAACCTGAACTAGAGAGCCTGAAATGACTCAATGAGACCTAACCTTGATGAATCAAAATTGAAAAGTATGGGAGTTTTAACAACTTGAGAGGCTTTAATTTTTTTCTAAAGATAGTGACGATTTTTGTTTTCTTTATTCTTCATTATTATTTTTTTTTTAGAGTATATCCTGTGATTATAAAAATCTGGGGTGACGCCCATCTCCACTACTATACCTAAAAACTTAAAGAATTTTTTGATACCATTTTTGTAAATTAAAAGTTTATAGTTTTTTAATACAATAGTTATATAAAGTTTATTCACCTCATCTAAACTATTACCACATTATTATTTAATAATTTCCATTTTTTTTTTGCCATGAATTTGCTGTTCCACGCCTGCTTTAATCCATTTCAGAGTATTTTGTGCTCATAGTTTCTATAACTTAGGAAATCTCTGTAATGAAGGTAACTTTAACCAAAATAGGTATTTTAGGGATGAGGTAGCTACTTAATAAGGAGGTAATGGGTAGGTTGAGAAAGTTGAAGAATAGTAAATCTGCAGGTATAGATGGAATTACTGGTGAAATGATGGTGATTGAATGAATTTGGAAGTTGTGTACAGGTAACAAATCTTTTATGGAGGGTATAGTTCCAAGGGATTGGAGGAGAGCAGTATAATCAAAATAGGGGGAACTGTAGGAACTATAGGGGAATTAGTTTATTATGTGTTGTAAGGAAGATATATGTCAGTATATTTGTTAAAAGAATGCATCAAGAGACTGAAGGACTGATTGCCGAAAAATGAGGTACATTTTAGAAGTGGTGGAAGATGTGTAAATCAAATTTTTACATTGAAACAAATGAGAGAGAAGAAGAATAACTTATTTAAGTTTTATGGACTTGAAACAGGGGTATGACAGGATTAATACGGAAGCTCTGTGGCAGGTGTTAGTGATATATGGTGTTGGTACTTGGTAGTAGGCTTCTGAATAGAATCCAAAAGTATGTATGACATTAGTGAAGTGTGTTAGAATAAATATTCAAAGCAGCTGGTTTAATATTAATAGTGGAGTAAGGCAGGTATATATATGTTTGTCTCCTTGGGTATTTAATTTGTATATGGATGGGGTTATGAAAGAATTAGAGGTAAGTGTGGCAGGGGAAGGTATTAGAATGATGGAGAATGGAAGGAAGTGGAGGGTGTCCTGCTTATTGTATGCAGATGATTTGGTTTTGTGTGGCAAATCTAAAGAGAGTTTGAGAGGATTGGTAGAAGGGTTTGGCAGAATGTGTAAAATGAGGGGTTTGAAAGTAAATATAGATAACAGTAAGGTTATGGTAGTGAATGAGGAGAGTTCATGGTTTGGTCATGTTAGATGGTGAGCAACTGGAACAAGTATTTGAGTTTAAATATTTAGGATATATGTTGGATGAAAAGGGAATGGATGATGTAGAGTGTAGTAGGAAAGTTGTGAATGGTAGGAAGGTGGCTGGTGCTATTAAATCCTTGGTGGATATAATGGGACTAAGTCTTGAGTGTACTAGGGTTTTGCATAATGATATATTATTACCTGTGTTAATGTATAGCAGTGAAACTATGGTCTGGAATAAGAAATATAGATCTAAAATACATTGTGTTCAGACGGACAATCTTAAAATTAATAAAATGGGGAATGAACACATTAGGGAGTTGTGTGGCATGAGGAAAGGGATAAATGAGAGAATAAATGAAAGTATATTGAGATGGTTTGATCATATTGAAAGGATGATGATAGTCAGTTGGTTAAGCAGATGTATAGTGGTTATTATGCTGGGAAAAAGTGGATTGATTCAGTAAATGAATGCCAGAAGGAGAGAAATGCGAGTTTGGCAGAGGCGAGAAGAAAGGTGCATAATAGGAGTGTATGGCAGGGTTTTGTGAGGGGGTATGATTGTGGGCATAATACAGGGGGTAATCCCCACAATGACAAGATACCACAGTGAGGGTCCATTTTAATCTTATGAAACCCTTGGGTAGAGTTTTCTGACAGTGACAAGTTCTCACTTAAGGGTATGGAGGGGACGGTAAAGGGGGGAGGGTTCTTTTTGACTTTCGTTGTTTTACTACCTTTCTGTCTCCAAAATATATATATATATATATATATCATATATATAATATTATATATATATATCATATATATTATATATATTATAATATATATATATATATTATATATATATATAATATATATATATATATATATATATTAGGGGTGTACCGGAAAACTGAAATTTTCAGTTCCGGCCGGAACCGGAATTAACCGGAATCACAAAAAAAATTCCGCGGCCGGAACCGGAATTTCTTATGAACTTTCGTTCAACATATAAAGAAATGTAACAAAGTATTTTTAATATTTTTCAACGTTAAATCTTAAGTTTAGTATTACGCTACTTCATGAACATAATGGAAAATCATCATCGAAAAGAATATCTGGAAGTCCAAATATTTTTAATAGTAAAAGGGAGAGTCTTGTTATTTTCTAGGAACAGGGGAACCGCAAAAGAGCAATAGATCCAAGCCGTGAGATAAGTGAGTTTTGAAGAGAGGAGAGTTTCTCCCAAAAAAGATTTGGCATATCAATGACCCAAATCACAGAAAATAATGAATTTTTTCGCAATAAGTAACCAGCCATTCACAGTCACTGAAAAGAAGCAGGGATTCATAGAACTTATTGCCCATCTTCAAACAAAATATATCTTAATCCTAGTAGAAAATATTTTGTAGAGAAGATGTTACCAACTTCATACACGGAAATTATGATCAGCAGTATTCGAGAAGTTCTCTAAGGTTGATCAGATATCACTTACTACGATATATAGAGCTAAATAATTTCAACAGAGTCATTTAATTTTTTTAACTGCAACTCTTGTGTACATCGTGCTTAACTAACTTACTGTACTCCATGCAAGTATTTCTTAGGTTCTCATTCTGGAATTAAAATCACTATGAGTTTGGAAATATGATGAATAATTTGGGAAATTCCTCCTACAAAATCCATTTGATCCTTCGATGATGTAAGGCATATAACATGAAGCTTGGAACTAATTTAGCAGGATACACAAGTTTTTCTTGTTTTATTCATAAACTTCAATTTGTTATTAAAGATGCCTTATTTTCTCAAAGAACAGTGTGATTTAATAAAGAAATGTAGGAATATTTGTACACATTTCAATCATTTAAGCTGTAATGAACTTAAAAGAATACAAAGAGACTTGGATCCACATCTTGCAAGCCCACTTATGCCAATTCAAGATGTTAATACCAGGTTGAATAGCACATATTTGATTCTAAAAAGAATTGAATTGTTTGAAAAGACGCTCTGCAAGTTTAATATTATAGATACAAATCAATCATTTAAGCTTTGACTGCTAATAAATGGCAAATACTTGAAAAAATTCTAAGAGTTTTGCAACCATTTCTCATGGTTACGGAAACTATAAAGCAAAATCAATTATTCTCCATATTTGAGCTCTCCAGCATATCTCTCAAACTCTGAGGATGACAGCAGAGTTCAGACTTTAAAAGAAGAGCTGAAGAAGGCATTAGAGTTTAGATTTATGAATAAAAAGGAAGAGAAAGGATCAATAGACATATATCAAAACAAGATAATTGTTTTAAGTACTGTAGTAGACCCAAGAACTAAACTGACTTTATTTTCTATGAACATAAGAAGAATTAGTAAGAAATGGATGTTGAGAAATATGCAATAATTGAAGGTAAGAAAGGTGGATAATAGTAGTTAGCAGTAGCAGAAGAAGGTTCAGGCGATGAGTCATCCATCCATTTTCAGACACGAGCATTATCTACAATGAACTTAGATTTGCCAAGTACCTCAAAATCATCAGGAGCATTA
>JABUQX010006079.1:27500-30062 GCA_015478945.1 Trachelipus rathkii
TCTCCCTCTCCCCTCTCTCTTCCCTCTCTCTTCTCTCTCCTTCCTTCTCGTCTCTCTCTCTCTCTCGTCTCTCTCCCTCTCCCCTCGATCCTGCTCTCCTCTCGTCTTCCTCTCTCCCTCTCCTCCCTCTCTCTCTCTCTCTCCGTTCTTTGGCAGTGGATTATCGGTCTCCTCTCCCGTCTCTTCTTCTCTCTTCTCTCTCTCTCTCTCTCTCTCTCCTCTCTCTCTCCTCTCTCATCTCTCTCTCTCTCCCGGCCATCAATTTAAAGTAAAATCTTATTAAGACTAATTTAGCAAAAAATGAAGAACATTCAAAATGCTATTTAAATTAAAAAAATATTAATATATATAACAAATCCAAAGTTTTATAACTAACGTTAAATCTAATTACTTAAGGATTTTAGATTTAACTAGTTATAAAACTTCAATTTGTTACTTCACATTTATATTTTTAAATTCTAAAATAACATTTATTTTGTTTTCATCATTGTTCAATTTAGTCTAGAACTCGTCATCTGATAAGTGCCTGACTTGACAGTCGAATAATTGATTCAAAAGTTTCAGAAAGCAGTTTGTTCTTTTTCTTGTTTATAAGAACTATTATTATTATTATTATTATTATTAAATTATTTTATTAATTATTATTATTATTATTATTTTATTTTATTATTAAAAGAAATTACCTTTAAAGTAGAAACTACTACAAACAAAATATTAACTAAACTGTTAAGCAAAATTTTTAAAAATTTTTTAATTTTTAAAAAACAGATTCCATAATTTTCTTGCTTAAAAATGAATTTATTTTGAATATTGAAATGTTGTGGTGTAGGAAAATAAGTTGCTCCATGTTGTGGAGTTAAACATGATCTTTTATCCTCAATCATTTTTTCCCAATTCTGAAAAAAGCTTTTTAAACTTTGAAGACCTGTAGAACTTTTATATAGTATATTTCTATTTTACTTAATAAATTTTTATATTTACTTAATTACATTTTTTGATCCGCTTATCCAAATTTGGCTTATGAACTAAGAGCTCACAAGTATGGATATAACAAGGATGCCAGATATTCTAGAGAGAACATCACTTGTTAATCCAGACATAGTTTTAAGTAGAATAATATGTAGGTGGTAGCGGAAGTCGAAAAGTTTCCTGTTCCGGCCGGAACTTTTCCAAGGTTCCGGAAAGTTCGCGGTTCCGGCCGGAACCAAAAATTCTGCTTCCGGTACAATGCCTAATATATATACCGTATATATATATTCAGTCTACAGTTGTGTTTTCTCTATAGTATTGTGGTATACAAGTAGTTAAAACATTTTAACTTATATAACTCAAATATAAAATAAAAAATCCTGTGTATATCTAGTTTAAAATAATGCATTTGTAGGCCCACCCAATTTATAGATGTCAATACCATAAATTCTTTTATACTTGATAATTGATTGAAAAAATAAAAACAGGTTTATTATTTTAAATATAAAAGTGACGTCTGCTCTTTAGAATTTAGGGCAAATATTATAGCTATTACCGTCATCAGAACAAGATGGCTAAGCTTTTGAATAGATGACTCAGAATGTGATTGCAAGTCAGTAGTTTCATTTTAATAACATAAGATTTTGATTAGTTTATGCATTATCCGATTATTAGTAGGTATTTATTTGGAATTACAATATTTTGGGTGTAATTCTATAAATTTTTTTAGATTTTATGTTAAAGATTTTGTAACTAACTATATATATGTATATATATAATTGTAATATATTTTTCATCTTATAAGCATTTATTTATGGGACTTTGGATCATTCTTATGAAAGACATATGCAAATAGAATTGTTATATATTAAAAATATATAATTAAGTAATTTTAAATAAAAAATTTAAATTAAATTCTTTTACAGATATATAATGAAATATGAAGGGACTTTCTGCAAAATGTGTGTATAGTTAATATTTGTAATGTAATTTTACATTAACATAGTTGTTATTACAATTATTTTTATTTAAACAAAGAGGGAGGAATAGCATATTATGACAAGACTTCTGATATGAAAAGATTTTGTTGAAGGTTCAGAGTAAAAATCATCTACAAATATCCTTTTATGAGAAAAGAAGTTTTTAATTTTTATATCCAGATATTAAAGCACAAATTTAGGATGTATTATTATCTAGTATAATTAAAGGTAAGATTAGAGTTGTTTTAGGATTTAAAGACCTGGAGGTTAATTTTAATCATTATAACTATTTGAACATACAGTAGGGCCTATATTTCATAGTAGAAATAAATTGCCTTGATAACAATGGTGTCTGTGAATTTCAAATATGTATATATTAATTTGTGCCATTATCAGAATTTTTCTTGCACTTACATATAAACTTTCCTGTTGTATCCAATGCTGATAACTTTAGTATTGATGTCATGTGTCTTACATATGGTATGATTTAAATTCTGCTGTTTATAAAGCTTATTTATTTCTGCTGTTTATAAAGCTGTAGCTTTTTTCCATTTCAAAAATATGAATGGCATGTCATCTCATTCCAAAAAAACATGTCCACACACAGTCGGAA
>JABUQX010006080.1:30000-43515 GCA_015478945.1 Trachelipus rathkii
GTTATATGTATATATACAGTGTTATATATATATGTATATATATATATATATATTTGCTTGTTTGTACTTATTATAAATGTATATATATAGTAAATATATATATATATATATATATATATATATATATATATATATATATATATATATATATATTATCTTAAATATAGTATATTTATATATATATATATTTATATATATATATATATATATATATATATATATATATATATATATATATATATATATATATATATATATATATATATATATATATATATATATATATATATATATATATATATATGTATATATCTATATATCACACACAAAAATATATATATATATATATATATATATATATATATATATATATATATATATATATATACACTTTTATATCTATATCATTTAATTTAACTTCAAAGAAAACCTCCGCATCCTGCATCCACATCCGGGCATCCCTTATCCTTTTTAAGATCCAGACCTGCATCCGCTGCAAACCCACTTCCAATCCTTCCTACATACATTGGTATTCCGCTCACACACACAACACAAAAATAGGTACACTTTCATCCCTATACCTCCGTGCATTTAAAATCTGCTCCCCTGCACTCTTACATACAGAAACACAATTAATAAAAAACACCTTTTTAAAATTAAAATATCCTATTAACATTATAAACAACACCTACAAAAAAGCAAGGAAAAAATATTATAAACTCAACACAACTCAAGACAACATACAACAAAAAACCCACCTCCCTATACCACACATTAACACACATCCCATAAAAAACATTTTACCCAAACACATACGTCTGATCCCTTCAAACAATATCTTAATCAAGAAAGTGTTAAAACCCCCAAAAACAAAAAATAGCAATCCCCCCTGTTTATACAAAATCCCCTGCAACACCTGCAATAGTAACTATTACGGTGAAACTATAGACTTCACACGCAGGAAAAAACAACACAAACATGACCTCGATACACATTATGAAAATTCAGCTCTATTTCCATTTTTCATGTATCAAAAGAAATTTCAGCCTATATGCTATCCAAAAATAAAAATAAAAAGTATAAAAAAGTGTTTAGCAACGTTTTTATAACCCTAAATATTATCCTGATATATGCAAAATTTCAATTTGAGAAAATGAAACTTTCACCTTTCTACAAAAGTCTGTTATTCGACCAACCAACCGATCAATAAGTTATTCATATTTCAAATATTAAAAAGTTTTTGCTTTTATTGTGAATTTAGATAGACTTGAAAAAGGTTATTATAACGAAAGCTCGTCTAATGTTATCAGTTTTAATGTTTTTAAATAATTAAAATGTGTTTTAAAATGTGTCTGTAATAATATAATCCTCAAAGCAACTTTAGGGTACACATTAGTAAATATATGTGTCATATATATATATATATATATATATATAGTATATATATATATATATATATATATATAGCAGCAGTATATATATATATATGCAGCAGTCTATATATGGTAGTATATATATATAGCAAAGTATATATGCTGGTTAAGTGGCGTATGCTATATATATGTGCAGCAGAGTATATGATATATATATATATATATATATATATATATATAAATATATGTATATTTATATATAATATATATATATATATATATATAGAGTATGGTATATATATATATATATATATATAGAGTTATATATACAGTATATATATATATTATATATATATATATATAAATATATTTATATATATAGATCTTAAAAGAACATAAGTGGAAGGTAAAAGCACTGCACTACCTTCTCTGATTGAACCACTGCATGCGAGGGCAATATGCTCGATGCCTTACGACTGCGCCACTTCAACCCGAAAAAAAAAGTTGAGTTCAAAACAGTTAAAGCAACGAGGTCCCCTCTCAAGGCGCAACATCAACAGGTGATAAATAATAAATAATAAATTGAGATCATGCAATATTTAACAACGATATATATATATATATATATATATATATATATATATATATATATATATATATATATATATATATATATATATATATTTATTTATATATATATATATATATATATATATTTATATATATAGATATATATATATATATATATTAATGTCTTCTAAATTGTACCTCTCACATCAAGGTATTCTAATTCTTGATTGTTGCAGCATTCAAAATGTTTTTGAAAATGTTTCAACGATGTTTTCTTGAATATCTTTCAAAACATACATCTCATTTCAAATTTATTAAGAGCTGCTGCTGACACTAATAATTTAGTCTGCAATGGAGTACATAGTGAAAGAGTGAAAAAGAATAAAGTTGAAGTCACAAAATATTTATTTGCTTTTGATTACCGGATTTCAAAGATATGCATTTTTATGAATAGGTCTCAATGTGTTCCATCCCGCTCAAGCTTCAGAAATTTTTAAAATTTCTAGATTGTAACAATCCACTGTAACTTTCCACCCACCTGTGTTTCTGCCTCATTTAGTTATTTTGTGTCAGAAAATCTTTTCTATATTTTATTATAATAGAGTAGTTCAACATGGCAATCTAAAATAGTACCAAGTTGCATTTGCTGAGCCATAAAGTTTATAATATGTTGCACTTCCCATGGATGTGAACAGAAATGAACATATAATGTTATTGGATATTTTCCCAAAACTATCTAAAACTTTTCTTCATCGATTCTGCACCATCATATCGTTGTCCAACCAGAAAGTCACTATTTATTTCAACTTTCGTAGTATTGCCTCCTGCTAGTGTTACCGTTAGTGTTGTCCAGTCATCCATTGCTAAGAAATCTTCACGGACCATAAATAAGTTTCATTTCTATTAATATAATTTTTAATTGGTTTGATTATTATTTTTATTCTGTTATTATAAATTCAAAATTAAGAGGTTTCCAACCCAACATTAATTTTTGATCGCTTAATAATTTCCGGGAGTAAGTTTAAACACGATATATATATATATATATATATATATATAAATATATATATATATATATATATATATATATATATATATATATATATATATATATATATATATATATATATATATTAAGAGCAAAGAAGAGAGACCTCAGCTCTGTTACTAAGGGCAGGGAACCCCTTATGTCAATAATATTATAAATAAGTAAGCATTTTTTGGCCAGCAACTGGCCTTTACTATTCTACTTAGAGAAATCCTGACCAGCATTGGAATCTAATGAGCCTTCAGAAACAGACTTCTAGAGAACTCTGGTAAACGAGTTTGAGGCCAAATGGAAGTTATGCTGTTCCACTGAACGCGAAACCCTCTCTACCTGAGAGTGTATAGCTTCTCAAGTGACTACCACTGAGACCACTGTCTGAAATTCACTTTCTGCTAGAGCGCTCTAGGATTAAAGAGTTTCTGGCCTGAATGAAATGCTGGTCTCAGGTGACAGGACGAAAGTCTCCTATGGTAATAGCATATTAGTGATGCTAAATATCCGTATCCGCGATACATCCGCAATATTATTAAAAGAACTGCAACGTACTTATCTGCATCTTCTATCCCCTGCGTTTGCCCCTGCGGATGTTGCAGCGACAGCCAGTTGTCGCAGATTTCATAAAGAACTTATAAAATACTTGAAGATGAATCTGAACGCAAACTTTAAATGAGAGACATGTGACTTGACTCAACTGTGTAATGATGAACTCATGATCTCGCAGCATGAAGTTCATAATAATTTGAGCCAACAGAGTCGCTACAGATTATTAGGGATGCCACAAAAATTCCAGCGACTCTATAGCTTCTACTCACGATGTAATATTAATCAACGCTAAGGAAAGTACTGGAACCACCATATTCAAATGAAATGATGATGGTTTAAAAAGAATGTGAAAAGGTAATAAACCAGAGCTGAAAATCAAGCTGCTCTGTGGAAATTGAACACACCTTCATGACTACACTGTAATCATTTAGATGTACCCTGTTATTAAGCAAGTTTTTTTAGTAACATACATTATTTTGAATTAAAAGTTAAATCGTCACTTGTGTTGCAGTTGGAAAATCTCAACTGAACCTGTCACTAATTAGCCACACATTAAAAGGAAAAACGAAATATACAGAACCAATACCTTCTACAAAATCAATAACAGATTCACTGGAAGAATATCTACAGTCCAGTAGTGATGAAACACTCGCATTACCAAAAGATGTAGTGTAAATGATTGAAAACTATCACCAAGAAAAACGACTAAATACAAATGATGATCCTTTAGTGGAAAGTTAAGCAAAATGCTTACCCACGCTTGAGTAAACTTGCAAAGGAAATACTTGGTCTGTCCTCCAACTAGTGTTCCAA
Organism: Trachelipus rathkii; assembly: GCA_015478945.1. Taxonomy (NCBI): domain Eukaryota; kingdom Metazoa; phylum Arthropoda; class Malacostraca; order Isopoda; family Trachelipodidae; genus Trachelipus; species Trachelipus rathkii. The sequence goes on from JABUQX010006080.1 coordinate 34,348, forward strand.
GTGTGAGAGTATTTAGAATGCTGGGGTAATATATGATGAAAAGAGATATAGATCCCTCACCCAGGCATAAAATTGATGTCTTGTGCTACAAAACCTTCCTATATTTGGAATTTCACTAGGTGCAAAAAGCAGAATCCAACAGTACTTTCTTCATTAAGGTCGGAAAGAGTGGGTGGCATTTGAGCAAACCCTGCCCTCGCACCCCTGGTATAAATTATATTAATAGATTGTGGATAAAACTCGATATATATATATATATAGTATATATGGTAAGTATAGTATAGTTATATATATATATATATATATATATATATATATATATATATAGTTATATATAAGTATATATATATATATATATAGCAGCAGTATATAGTATATATAATATAGTATATATATATATATATATATATATATATATGAGGTATATATAGTATATATATATATATATATAGTATATATATATATATATATATATATATATATATATATATAACATCCGTATCCTCATCCGCGGACGAAAAAAATGACATCTGCTGCATCACTACTAATCTCTTTACATCGTATATATATATATATAAGCAGGTATATATATATATAGAGAAAGAGAGAGATAGAGTATAGCAGTATATATATATATATAGCAGTAAATATATATATATATATATATATATATATAGTTATATATATAAGGTAAAGTATGTATATATATATATGGTATATATATATATATATATAGTATAGTATAGTATATATATATGTATATATATATATATGCATATGTATATATATATATGACGAAGCAGATCCAAACATAACTATACATGGCAAAAAGGCATCTAAAAACTGTATTATATAAATCACTAGCATTAATCAATTAAAGTTGTTTAAATATTAATTTCTCTGCTTCTTTTGTTGCTTGATCAACGTTAATTATAATTTGATTTTGTATTAATGACTTCTTTTTTATTTTCTCCCTCTTTCGTTTTTTAAAAATAAAAATGTTAATACTTATGATAATTCAATTTGTTTATTTTAAATCCTAATACCAATTTAATCCCTTGATCTTATCCTCGGGTCTGCAAATCATATACAGTTCAGTGACATTTATTATAAGAAATTAGGCCTACTCTCTTGCAAGACTTGGAGAACTAATTGTTCCTTTGATTATTTTCAAATCCAAATTTTTGTTATTTATTAAAGTCACCTATTTGTCAAGTGAAATAAGAGTTCTCCATTTTAGTGACCAACAGAATGAACGATGCAAGAAAGTCTTTATCCAGAGTTCTTTCTTTATGCAATGAATCGTTTCATGCTCGGATTATAGTAGGTAAGTGATCTTCCGGATGCACCTCAAGGCCAATGGCAATTTACTGACAACAACTCGATGCGTGTAATTTATCGTAAAGTGTTTAGGTTACGTTAGGTTAGATTGGGTTGATTATTTATCAGGCAAATGCTGCTTTACTCTAGGTTATGCTGGGTAAATATCTCTTTGGCAGGTCTGGTTAGATCATATGATTGATTAGTTTTGTAAGGATTCTGCATCACTGTAGCATGGCGAGTGATTGAATAGACGTACTGAAGGTCCATCATTTCGAACTCTCATATATATCTAGAAGGATATGTTATATAGTTATATATATACATATATATAGATATATATAGTTATATATATATATATATATATATATATATATGTTTTAGAAAAGTAAAAATATATCTTAGTTATATTTACTTATATATATTTTTGTATGAGTAATATATATATATATATATATATATATATATAGTTATATATATATATATATATATATATATATATATATATATATATATATATATATATATATATATATATATATATATATTTATATATTTCTTGTACATATACATGTATATATATGTGTGTGTGTGTATTTTTAATACAGCCAAGATAAAATTATCTACCTTTTATCCTCCAATGGGGGTAAAAAGCGCACTGACATGCAATGAAACAGAAAAGAAGTAAAAGAATATAACATAAGTCAAAAGCAGTTCGAGCCTTACTACCCTCATACCTGGTAAGAACTCATAGCAGTCAGAAAATCCACCCCAGGGTTTCAACACTCACACCCACTGCATGGCTAGCCCAGGCACCCACCCAGGGTGGCTGGCACCCATACTCCACACTACAGACCCCAACCATTGGCCCCTATTCTGCACTTTTTCTTTTCTTCGCCTTTCTAAACCACGTTTCTCTCCTCCGCACATTCCCTTACTGACTCAGTTAACATCCACTTTTTTTCTTTCAGGCCCCCAGTAGCCGGTCGATTCCCAGCACACCCACCACTATACATCCGCTAACCAACTGACTATTATTCATCCTTTCCACATGCACCACAAACCATCTCTTAACGTACTGGTATTTATTCTTCATTCATTTCTTTATTCAATATCACATAAATCTCTCAATAATGTGTCTTCATTCCTCATTTTATCGGTCTTTTTCCTCACACCTAACACGCCTCTTATATTGTCCATCTGGAAATATGTTAAACTCAGATCTGAGCAATTCTTTGGCTTTCAGACCATGGTTCTATTACTGTGCATTAATGACTGGTAGCAACATGCTCCTCATAAGAACACTAGCGCATCAGACCAGTCTCTCGCTATCCCAACCAACGATTTAATTGCACCAGTCATTTTCCTGACATTCAAAATTTTCCTACATATTCCGTGGGTAATTATCTGTTGCCTTTCATCCAACATGTAATATCCTAAATATTAAACACATACACTTGTTCCAGCTGCTACCATCTAACATATAAATTCACACCAAGGACCGCTTCCCCAATAATACCACAACCATACCTCCTTTACTCTTATCTACTGTTTACTTTTCACTAACTCCTCTTACACACCCCGCTTTCAAATCTCTAATAATCCTAAACATCCCTTTCTGTACTCCCACACAAAACCATGCGTATATATTAGGTAGAAAATTCCTCCACTTCAGTTCCATTCTACATCATCCTAACACCTTTTTCCTTTTTCTGCCGCCCTGATTCTCTAGTTCTTTTTCCTAACCCCATACATATATACAAATTGAATAACAAAAGAGAGTTCATAACACATCCCTCGCACACTCCAATTATTAATATTAAACCAATCACATTTAACACCATTATTCTTATACACTTCAATTATCGTCATACATGGATCTATCCAGTTTAACACCACCAAATACCCAAGATATATTACTAACAACACCTGCCATTAACTTAAAATCAAATATCTTCAAGGCTTGTGTTCGATTCATCCCCAAAAACACCTTGTGAATGAATTTTTAATTCCGCTAAAGAAGAAATTATTATTTAAAGCTCTAACAATAAAGAAGGATCATCCTCAGTTCATTAAAACTGAATATAAAGTATAGTCCCCTATTTATATCAGAGGTTTTACAAAACTTTAGAGATGATGAAATCGGAAACTTGTGTAGAACAAAAATTGGACAATTATATAACAAACTGTAATGTTTCTCCATCTGGTTAAAAAATGTTATAAGTAGGGTCGTGAGTTTATTTATAAAAAAAATAGTCGCAACTATTAATATTTGAAGTATAAATATCATCGGTATTTTGCTTTTGTTACTAAATTTCGTCTTTTTTTTCTTCTTCTTCTTCTTCTTCTTCTTCTTCTTCTTCTTCTTCTTCTTCTTCTTCTTCTTCTTCTTTCTTTCTTCTTCTTCTTCTTCTTCTTTCTTCTTCTTTCTTTCTTTCTTTCTCTCTCTCTCTCTTCTTCTCTCTCTTATCTTTCTTCTTCTTTCTTCTTTCTTCTTCTCTTCTTCTCTCTTCTTCTTCTTCTTCTTCTCTTTCTTTCTTTTCTTTTCTTCTTTCTTCTTTATTATTTATTATTATTATTATTGTTATTATTATTATTATTATTATTATTACATTATTTATTATTATTATTATTATTATTTATTATTATTATTATTATTGTTTATTATACATTGAATATTATTATTACTTACTATTATTATTATTATTATTTCTATTCATTATGATTATTATTATTATTATTATTATTATTATTATTATTATTATTATTATTATTATTATTATTATTATTATTATTATTATTATTATTATTATTATTATTATTATTATTATTATTGCTATTTATATTGATATTATTATTGTTTATTATTATTATTATTGTAATTATTATTGTTATTATTGGTTATTATTATTATTATTATTGTCATTATTATTATTATTGTTTATTTATTATTATTATTATTATTAATATTATTATTATTATTATTATTATTATTATAAATTATTTTATATATTATATTATTATTATTACATTATTATTATTATCATATTATTATTATTATTATTACTACATTACTTAATCTTGATAATTATTATTATAATTCTTGTCGTAATTTTATAAAATCTTTATACTCAATTCTGTATTACATAAAAGTTTTTAAAATACTTGTCATTGATAATTATCACCATCGTTTTATTATTTATTATTATTATTTATTTATTATTATTTATTATTATTATTATTATTATTATTATTAATATTATTTGGTATTATTATGACAATTTTTTTTGGTAAATCTTATTCCTCTATTTGTATTATTATTATTATTATTATTTTTATTATTTTATTGTTATTATTATTATTATTATTATTATTATTATTATTATTATTATTATTATTATTATTATTATTATTATTTGACATATTATTATTATTATTATTATTATTATTATTATTATTATTATTATTATTTATTATTACATATTATTATTATTAGTCATTTATTATTTTATTATTATTATACATTATTATTATTATTATTATTATTATTATTATTATTATTGTTATTATTATTATTATTATTATTACATATATTAGTTATTAGGGAATGCTTCATGCCTTCACATGATTGAATCAAATGCTGTCCTTCTCTCTCTCTCTTCTCTCTCTCTTCTCTCTCTCTCTCTCTCTTTCTTCACTATCTCTTTCTCGAGAACTCTTTCCTTTATAAATTTCTTCTTGTAACTTCTTTTTCTTTTCTCTCACACACTCCCACTCCCCTATTCACTCTCTCTCTCACCTCTCTCTCACTCTCTCTCTCACACTCTCTCTCTCTCTCTCCAATTTCTATCTTCTCACTTTCTATTTCACACTTCCCTTTTTCTCTCACACACCCCTTTCTTGTTTCACAATAATCCCTCTTTCCTCTCAATAACACACTCCCCTCTCAGTCTTCTTTCCTCCTCTCAAGTCACTTCTAAGAACACCAATCACCTCTCCTCCTTTCTCTCTCACACACTCCCACTCTCTCTCTCTCTCACTCTCTCTCTCACTCCCTCTCTCCTCTCTTCCCTCTCTCTCTCTATCTCTCTCACACTTTCTCTCAAGCTTCCTCTCTCACACTCTCTCTCTCACCTTCTGCTCTCTCTCTTGGTACACAAACCCTCACATAATTCCCTCTTTCTCTCTTTTTTCTCTCTTTTCTTTTCTTTCTCTCACTCTGTGTGGTTCGACTCTCCACAATATGGTGTTCATCCCTGCCATCATTCAAATTGAGTCGTGTCTATCCTAAAGAGAAGAATAAAAACAGTTGTGGTAGTGCCACAAAAAAAAAAGAAAACACAGAACAAACAAAACCAATAAGAATTTATTAAAAAAAATCAAACTAATTCTTCTCCACACAACACCCAATATTTATATAGTCCGATACCAATAATTCTATGGTCAAACCGATACCGAAACAATTCGCCGATACCGATACACTCTGCTGGTGCTCAGGATGGTACAAACAACCTATTCAAAATTATTAACTAATCCAAAAAGATAACAGTAATCCTAAAATATAACCCCAATCCTATTTAATCATGTCTGGTATCTCAAAATATAAGATCCAAATGGTATCAAATAATACAAAATAATACAAATTATATAAGAAGCTGGCACGTTTAGGTGTCTTCTATTTTTTTCTCATTAATATTCTCTTATTTTCAATTTTTCTATCACTCTTTAACTTTTTGAATTTTTAATTATTTCATTTTCAATTTTATATAATAGTCTTTTCTATTTAGAATTTTCAAATAATTTCTTTTTATTTCAATTTATTTACTTATTAATAGTCTTTCTTCATTTTTAGAATTCAATATTTCTTTTTATTTCTCAATTACTTCTGTTATATAATAGCCCTTCTTTCTATTTTTCCTATTAGAATTTTCAATAGCCTTCCTTTTTACGTTTGGCCTTATTTCCTGCTAATTCCTACCTCACTCTGGACAATCAAGCTTGTTCCTTCTCTCAGTCTTGTGAAACCAACAACTCAAACCCTTGGAATGAACGACGAACCAAAACTAAAAATGTAGAAAAAACGAACATTTAAAAAAAACTCATTCGCTTCACATACATTACATAATAATAATAATAATAATCAATAATAATAATATTCAGTAATAAAGGAATAAGCAATAAAAATAAAATAAATTATAAGATAAAAAAATATTATATATTACCTTTCTCTCGTCAAGCGTGAAATCGTCAATCTTCTCGTGTGCACCACCACAGTCATCCAAAACATAAGCCAACAATTATTTAAACAAAAAAAATATACCCTCTGGTAGAAACCACTGTGCTTCAGCACTCGGGTATAACCCTGGAAAATAAAAAAAACTAAGAAGTCAACAAGTCAAAAAAACAAAACAGTAACATCCAACACACACTCTACTTGCATCCTAATAGGAAATTCGGAGCTCCGCGCCGCGAGAGAAAAAGAAAGAAACAAGGTAAACCAACAACCGAAGATAAATAAAGAAACGATAGCGGCCAGTAATCTTATCAAGTGAGCTCGTCACCCCCCACTCTGATTCACACACCATACACTCCCTCAATCACTCATCTCACAATCCCTCATTCCTCAGCTACACAATCATAATGAATATAAACTACCTTAATATCTTTTTAATGTGTTTTTATCTCTATGTAGGTGGTAACACTAGATGACCAGAAATCGAACTTAAGGCCATAGCTATCCCCAAACCAGCACCATCAACGTAACAGAAGCCTGCTTTTACCCATGCCCCAGGTAGATAAAATAAATACGGTAATAATACATTTAAGTAATGAAGCAATAGTTACATTATGATATGAAACATAACAAAATAGACCTCTCTCATCTGACACCCCAATTCCAAAAGTATCTGCCTAATTATCATTCATCTCTGACTATGATTTTTTAAAACATATTTACCTACCTACAGATTACCACAACTCCTCTCCCCACTTCTCCTCTCTCTACACACTCCCACCTCCTTTCTTTCATCCATACTTTGTCTATTCCTTCCCCACCACATTTCTTCCTTTTCCTTTCTTTCTCTTGTATCCTCACTCTCAGTTTTTATGTCTTCAAATATTCTTAGCATTTGTTTTCTAATATTCTCATATTCCAAATCACTGTCACCACATCCCCCTATAATAATCTGTTCTTCCCACTTTTTCAATCTTGCTGAATACAACAAATGAGCTCCTTTTACATCCTTTCCCCACTCACTCATTCCTAAACAGATTGCTTCACTCATTACTTTTTCATACCGTATCACATATTCCTTCACGCTTTCTTCTTCTCTTCTATCTATTTTTAATACATTGAGCACACTATTAAACCTCTCCACTCTTTTATCCAACTTATATCTATTATCTAATGCTGCTAATATTAACTTTACCCCACCACACACTTTCCCTCCTCTTTTGCACACTTATCTCCCCCTCTCTCTCTCTCTCTCTCTCTCTCTCTCTCTCTCTCTCTCTCTCTCTCTCTCTTTCACTCTCTCTCTCTCTCTCTCTCTCTATCTATCTCTCTCTCTCTCTCTTTCCCCTCCCCCTCTTTCTTTCTCTCTTTCTTTCTATTTCCTCCTTCTTTCCACAAAACCACAACATCATTTATACCACTATCAATATCTCAATATTCATTCATCTATCTATCTATCTATCTATCTACTCTATCTATCTATCTATCCATCTGTATTCACTATCGATTCATTCATCAATCTATCTATCTATCTCTCTATCTATCTCTAATCATTCATTCATTAGTATATTTATCTTTTTGTTCCACTCATCTAGGGATCTATCTATCTGACTATCTAGTTATCAATCTTTCCTTTTTCTATCCATTCAACATAATTCTTTATATAGTTATCTATCTATCTTATTCATTCACCCATTCATCTATCTATATCTATCTATCTATCTGTATCTTATCTACTCCATTCATCTATCTATCTATCTATCTGTTCCATTCATTCTATCGCCACTGTTCATCATTCATCTAGACCTGACCATTCATTCATCTATCTATCTGGTCTATCTATTCATCTATTCATTCATCTATTCATCTATCGATCATTCATCTATTCAGCCCATATCTACATCTATCATCTATCTTACCCATTCACTTCATCTATCTATCTACTTTAATCTTATCTATTTCTATCTATCTATCTATGTACTCATCTACTGTTTAATATCATTAAAATAAGTGACATTAGTTATAATTATCTGTAAAGATTAAATTTCAATAAATGACTGATATGAAACGAGAAATTATTATCCCTTAATCAAAAATGTTTAAATCTTAGTTATGCCCACTGCACTAGATGTTTGGTATCATTGTCACTCCTGGGGCTCATTTATCTGCTTACCCTGGTTAAACATGGGTTTGGGCCCTACTACCTGTTCACATATTAATTAAATTCCACACTATAAAGCTTATAAATACCTTTAACTTCTTATTGAATATTAGTATTTTTTATGTAATTATTATTGACTATTATTATTATTATTTATTATTATTATTGACATATTATTATTATTATTATTATTATTATTATTATTATTATTGTTATTATTATTCATATTATTATTTATATTATTATTATTATTAGTTATTATTATTATTATTATTATTATGATTAGTTATTATTTATTATTATTATTATTATTATTATTATTATTATTATTATTATTATATTATTTATTATTATTATTATTATTATTTGAAGTATGCAACGCTGAAAGCGTTTCAATGATAAAATGCGAAAACGGTTAAACATCTCCACCCTTCCGATAATCAACAGCAAGTTG